>CAUYLG010038405.1:277500-323853 GCA_963573385.1 Cacajao melanocephalus
CAAATTTACAATGATTAATAAAGATATACCGCTTTGAAAGGTGATCTATGAATTATAGCCAGTGAGACACTGAACGTATTATCATCCAGCGATGTTTGGTTTTGGTTTGCTGACCTTGGAGTACATTTCAATCACAGAACTCAAGTCAGTGGCTTGTCAACTGAGACATTTCTGCGATCTCAGCCTTTGAAGTTTTCTTTGTGACAGAAATATCATCCATGATAAATTTTTAGTGTGATGCGTGGGGAGTTAGAACAGAAGTATAAGAACAACTGAAGCTATATGCATAAATCCATGTGTTTCAGAATAATTTTAAAGAAGTCTTAATCTTAAGCAGCCAATTTTTACAGGACCCTGAACTGGCCTACTGTTTATTTTACAGACACAGTTTTCACATTAGTGTATAACTGGACAAGTTACCTAACTAGCAATAGCAGGGCAAATCCTGCCCCCCACCCCTCTGCTTGTTAACACTGAAATGACAGGGAATGGTGGTTAGCCACACTACATAGAAAGCCACCATCCCTCTCTGGTACTTAGACAAAGCACTATTGAGGACACTGGGGGAGGCAATGAAGCCAGTTGTTTTTTCCTGCCACTTTTGGGGAAAAAAATTCTTACCAGCAAAATTGTCTAGAAGTATTGACCACTTAAATAAAACCCACATGATTCTTATTTTCTTCTAGAATCTAAACTTTACAGTTTTTTTTAATTTTCCAAAAAGTCTTTGACAAATATATTTAAGATGAAACAACTGACAACACACAACTACAGTTGTTAGAAGAAACTGGGAAATATTTGACCTAAAACCCCTAACACATTGGTATAGTATTACCTGTAAGGTAGATATTCAATAAAAATTTGCCGAATGAGTTAATGACTGCATTAAAGAACAACTAAATATTCAAAATCTACATCACTTGAATGAAGAGCTACATTCAACCATTTCATGAACAATTATTTAGTCATTCCCAACTCTTGGTTAAGCTCCATCTGGGGACATGCACAGGGTTCAGAGACAGGTCAACTTTCTTCCTGCCCTTCAATTTGAAATATGACTATAGAATAATGCTTTAATTGTGAAGTTGGGGCAATCGTACAAACATTAAACAATTAGATAACAAACTATTATTACAGGGTAAAGAGCTGAACTATCCACTGGAATACAAAGCTCATTAGAGTAGATTCTACCTTTATTTCTAAGTAATGATTATATTACATGGTTACTGCAAAGTCCAAATAAACCTAATAAACACCTACACACAAACACCCCTGCACACACACACACGCACACACACACACACACACACACACACACACACAAATTGCCCTGCGTATTGCAGTAATAGGCAGGTAATTCAACAAATAGAAGGTGAATGAATGAATGAATGACAGTCCTATGGAAGGAATGTCATTCCCATTTTTCTCCCCCAGAATATAACGCAGTAGAACTTGAACAATTCCATGTTTCTGTTTAAGTCACTGAACACCAAAAGTTGTTTTTTTTTAACTATAAGACTTGCTTATTTCTACAATGCTGATCTCTTTTGCCTAACATGGCTAAGTTAGCTAAACATCACACCCTAAGGAAAATAGTGATATTCATTAAAATACAATAATTATAGAACATAATGTGAACAAGCCAGTCTATAAATTAAATAACCATCTCAGGTAAATATCCACCCATCAAAGAGATATTTGCTAATAAAACAACACTTAATACATGCACAGTATAGTGATACACAATTTAAAGAACATATAATTGCCTTCACTTATTTAATCTCCATAACTAGTACTCTGTGACAGGTATTAACATTCCCACTTTAAAAACAGAGAATTAAGGCTTAAAGATCCTTAGATGACATTTTATAGATCAAAAGCTACTAAGACACTGGAATCAAGATGTGAGCAAAGTTAGGAAATTAGAGTGCTTAAACTTGAAGGTCAGATACATCTTGATGAGTAACCTTGTTACTCCCCAGCAGTGTGACTCTGCCCAACCTATATCACAGGTTTGAGTTTTACTTCATTCACCTAGTGAACACGCAACTTATGTTGAGGCTTAAATGAGAGGACACCTAATTCAGAGTATCAGCAGCATGTTGTAAAGGAGAGTGCATTTCCTTGTGTCTCCTCTGCTGTTTCCTCTATGCAAGAGTGCCTTAAAGAGCAGCAGTAAAAAAAAAAAAAAAAAAAAAAAAAAAAATCCACCTAAAATAGACTTAGGTAACAGAAGTCTGCTAAAATGGAAAAAGGAATTACAAAAATACAGCACCATGCTAAACTCTTTCCGATGGAGCAAAGATATTCAATCACAAATCTTTTTGGAGCACCCAACACGACTGGCCTGAGAATTATATATATACTTAAAAATATAATTTCTGCTGATGTGTTAGTATTCAAATCTATGTTCTCATCTTTAAACTTAGAGGAACAGTAAATGTTGCCAAGCCAAGGAAAAGGAGGTTACCCTTGTCCATTGAAAAAAGGAGTATAGTTTATTTAGAAGCTAAACTAATTGGTATTTTTTGCTCTCCAGTAGGAGTCACTATTAACAAAAAATTTAATTCATAAGCTAAATTAAGGCTGATGTTTAGTTAGTAGATGCATATATATGGAATGTTATAAAAAACTATAAAAATGGTAATAGCTTAGACCCAAGAAAGGATTAATGTTTCATATTCAACTTAAACTGCAATGACAAAAATCCCTATTAGGTATGAGTACAACTTCATAAAAGATCTACTTACTAACAGAAGGACGCAGGCGGACAGAGGCAGACACACACACACAATTTATTCTGGTGACCATAACTTGAGACAGCCTTTCAATTTACTAGTGAACACCAACAAACCTCTTACATGTATATTCCCATATTTCTTTGTATTAAAATCTTAAGGCTATGAAATAACTGTTTTCTTAATAAGCAATTAAGATTTTTACTTTTTCAATTGGAATCTCAATTATTTTAAACCTTTTTTCAATATACACACTTATCTGGAAAAAATACTTATCTCAGATAAACACACTTAGATAAGTATAAAATATATTTATCTGAAGTAAATCCATATTACATGAAGATTTCAGATAAAGCACAAATCATCTCAATCTTTTTAGTGGCATGAGCTCATTTTCTTGGCATCATTTAGATACTATCAGGTAAATAGTTTTAAGTATTTGTATGGTTCAAATATGGATATATTTAGCTTCGAAGACGCTTTTATCACAGAAGAGTATCAAAATATCAGCATAAACTATGAAATCTAATTTTGTTTTTATCTTTACTAGTGACTTCCTAGGTTATCTTGAATTGATTATTTTTATATGGCCTAGGTTCATATGTAGACATTCAAATGGTTTATCACATGATCAAATATTTATTTTCTGAGTGACTAGTCAGATATCTTGCAGTCATATTGATTATAAAGTAATTCACATTGATTACTAAGATAAGCAATGGGTTATTTTTTAACTAGATTTTTGATCCACAAGTAAATATTTGACTTCTACCTTTCTGTGGCACTATTTCCCTTTAAAAGAAAGAGGGGACTTCTCATTTTGCTTTATGTGGCATTATAAAAATTCACACAGGCATGTCTGGTTTGGAGACATCGCAGCATGCAAAATAAATGCAAAAACCAGGTTCTCAAATTTCAGTATACAGTGATATCCGATCAGATTCATTTCCCCACTTTTCCATATTTTCACATTTCTGAGGTAAATAATTCAATGAGTATGCCATTATATAAATGAAATTAACATCTTCTATGAAATTCAACAAACCAAAGATATAAAATGGCATTACCCTGCAAACAAGGTAAAATGTAGCTAATAGCATTATGTGATATGGTAAAGTGGAACACCAAGTAGCAAAACCAGAATATATAGATTTTTAGGTTTAATTACATTGGAACCTACACACTTGACTCAAATGGAAATTCACTTCTTCCTTCCTCAATTTCTTGCAAAGTAACAGCAAAAGTCATAAATTTACTACTAAATCTCTCAAATATTAAATGAAATTAGACAAAGAGAGTGGAATTGACACATCTGAAGACTAGATGTGATATTTTATTTAAGGAGAAAAGATTTCATTATGCCTCTTACTTTTTCCCCAGGCCGTCAATCTCTTTCCCTTGAGATAAGTGGCATGTTCTTTAAAAAAAATAAATAAATAACAAACCCTTATCCTAACCCAGTGTAATCCATAGCCAGTCTCCAAGTTTGATACAAAAACAAACCATTTCTATTTCAGTACAATGAGGAAGCATCACACTCAACAATATAAAAACAGCGATGGAGGAAGTTGACTCAGATTGCTGCACTTCCTAGATGAAGCCAGTTAGTGAGCTTACCATTATCACCTGAGTCAAATGAAATTCGAGGACAATTGTTTTTTTCCGTCAAATTGGTACACGTGTAAAATGAATTCCCAAAAAGTCAGAGGGGAAATCCTGGGTATGTTTGTTTGTCTGGATGAAGGATGACAGTTGAGAAACTTTTAACAAAAAATGGATTGATGAAGCTGACTGGAATCTCGGCACAGGATGTTCTCAATTTTAAAAAATTTGTGAATAAATATCGGGCTTCCCAATGCATTGCTGGATAATCAGAGGGGAAATGTGATATCACAAGGAAAATAATTTTCACTTTAAACAAACTAATTATCTAGGGTTTATTAACCCTCTTTGGGGATGAAGATTCTAGCAATTTCCTGAGGCATCTAAATATTGATTATACCTTTGTTGTTTGCCATCATGGAGAAGTAGAAGAGCTTGCCAGGCAGAGAACAAACAATTGTCAAATACTTTAATGACCACCTCTGACAAGGAGAATGAAAAGAGCAGGCAAAAAGGAAAAAAACATAAATTTTATAACACAAGTGAATGAACCATACAATGAGAGCATCCTACATACATCCCTTACTGAAGTACCTTTTCAAGTTAGACTTTAGCAGAGCTAAGTTGCCTCAAGGCCAATCGATGGCCTCCAGCTTAAGTAGGTCATTGGTCCATTCTTAACCTAAGAATGGACCTGGTGTTAAAGAACCAGGTTCTTTGAGTTAAAGAACACCAGGTTCTTTAACTCAAAATGAACTTGAATTTTAACTACTGAGTTTTCAAAATAAACATTCTCTTCATTCTGTTAATCAAAAGCACTTTATACCCACCCCACACATAAACAGACACGACCAGGAAGGGACAGGTGAGACAAGTCTTGCATCATCTTCTATTTAGAGACACGAGCTTAGAGTAAATCCCACGAGTAATCCAAAAGAAATTGTTTTAAAGAGATAAGGCGCAATTTTTAAAAATTCTGGGCTTTCATTAACAACACTGGAAGAAATTCATAAGCTTTTATTAAACATAAACAGTATTAAAATCAGAATGGTTTGGGGAAAAAATTGATAACTTTTGGCTTTTAACATTAACCCAGCTGAATCAGGTATGGGTGATGAGTGCGGAAAAGTACCATGACAGTATTGGTCTTTTATCTTCATTTATGGTTGGGCCAAAAACTGATGTAAAATTCATCAACTAGCTTTACTGATAGCAGTGCCAAAAGGCCAAGTTATGGTGCTTACCAACCAAGGGCATGAAAATTGCCTCTATTTGTTTGACAGGGGTATTCTACTATGTCAGCACTTTGGCTTCTTCACACATGATTATCAAACACATTCTGAACATAAAATAACTTCAACATTTCTTAATATGAGTCAAAATGCCAAACAGGTCAACTCTCACCCTTACCTCCAGTTGAAGACACCCTTTACTGCCAAATGGGGCGTGTTCTCTAACATGTGTTCAGGAACTGAATGCCATGTTCTTTATGTGGTCTGGACATCTACCTTCTTAGTGCCATCACATAGCAACTGTGTTGTGTGCAAGGAAATGATATAGAACATATGATAAAGACTAGAATTCCTTAAGATATACCCATTTTGTACGTGGGCTGTGACCTTCCAACTTGCCAGCTACGTTGGATATCTTATCAACTGCTCATATGTTCTGTTATAAACATATGTCTACTTTATTAAAAATTTAAATGTATTGTGTTCATTACATTTTTTAAGAGTTAAATATTTCTGGATTGAGTCATTATTAGTAGTACAATTATTAAACAACTGATTATACATTTTATGACAATTATTAAACATGAGAAAGTTTTAAAAATTAAATTATCTTCTGATCTTTAAAGACTTACAATAGAGCTAAAGTTTCTGGTTTTCCAACATAGTATGTGGGGATAAGAACTCAATTCCACCTCTCCTCTTGGCCTTACTAGATAAGCAGTATAATGCGGAGGCCAGAAACCAAGATGTTGGTTTAAGTTTCAGCTTAATTTCTAACTAGCTCTTTAAATCTGAGTAAGTTCTAGCTTTGTCTGAATCTGTTTCCTTATAAATCAATAATTTTCAAGTAACGACATGTTAAATTGTGATCATATAAGCTTTGTTTTAATCCCTAGATTCTGTGTTAATGTTTTTATTGTAACGTAATATCTCTGGCAAATCAATCTCTGAGAACATAAAAACAATCAAAAGTTGTGTCTCCAGTTGACCATGCAAAAACTCAACACAGTCCCTGTGATTTTCAGGGAAGACACAAGAGAGAAAAGGCCTCTAGGCAGAAGCTAGTATCTGTGGCCATTGTCATAATCATGTCAGATCTGCAGCCCTCTGGGATCCAGAATCAGGTTCTGCAGTCACTTCCAGATAAGGACTATATTCTAGAATATAGGATTCTCCAGCAAAGTTCAGTGCCTTGTTGTTAAATAAACTGTGCATCTACCTTGCTGCCCCAAATATCTTAAATTTCTTAACAAAAATAATAATTTAGCTTTTTTTGCCCCACGCTTCAACAATAATCTGCACACAATAGGAGCTCAACCATATTTTGCTCATTGAGTGAATGAGGAACAAAAAGAGATTTATTTCCTTCCTTTCCACAACAACAGAAATCATCATGTCCAGAGAAAAGAAGGGTTGTCAGAAAAACACATCATAGCCAGCTGTAACTTCAATTTGAGAATAAGTCTTCATGAAATGGGAAAATGAGCATATTACTAGACCAAAATTTCCAACAGGGCTATATTTTCTTTACACCGATAAAATGCACACACAATTATGAGGAGCTATTCCCCTCGTTTCCAAATGTTCTAATTATTATTTTTGATTTCATGAACCTGGCTTGTCCTTTACCTAGATTATAATCTGCTGAAGATTAGGGTTGAACCAAATTTTATTTGCTATCCTGGCAGAGAGTATATTCAAAAACACATACACTTCATAGAAGAAATGGGTGTGAAGGATCTAATTTACCTTCTTTTCTCTTGTACAGTGTGGCTACTCTCTCAGTAAAATAACTAACAATGCCAACATCATGCTAAAGTTATAAAGATGGATACATGCACTGTCACTTTTGAGAGGTGATACTGTTATGCCACTTAGTATGTACGATGCAGACTTCTGTTTGTTTCACGTGTTCTTTATTTTATTTTTTGGCAAGTCACCTTTACTTATTTAATCTATATTCTACTTTGAACATTCAAATTAGAAAACTTCTTAGAAGGACACCATATTCTACAGTGAAACATTATTTCTTAATGATGTGGAAGAAAACAAAGAGAAGAAACAGGTGCTTTCCATGTCATTTCCACATATTTAACTTTTTATTTGTTATCCTTTCTAATACATTCCATTTATCTAGATTTGAGGCACTACAGAAAAAAAAAACCGAAAAAATATTATTTTGTGGCATTGTTAACAGAAATATATGCTCATAACAAAGGACTTCACCGACAACTACAGTAAGCCAGGTGGCTGATTCCATTTCTGTATCATCTATTACACTGTTATCATGGACTACATGATTACATAATTTAGGATGTACTTGCTATCAGTGTATTTTTAAGAGTCGTATAAGCTCTGTGTTTATTAGCCTGTAAAGAGAATCAGTGGTACCAGGCCTTTATAAACCATTACAAAACAAACTCTGATTTGTACAACTATTTGTGGCCATACGTATCTTGCCACAAATCTTCCCCATGGCAGAAACACTGGCCAATGCTGTCCACCTTCCAGGAGGCCTGGCACTTAGTAGGTGTGCTATAAATATTTGTGAATTTTTCAACCTAATACTTGAGCTTTAAGCTGATTCAGTGCCAAGTGAGTATACCCACAACTTCTGACTGACATCAGGGTTTCTTTCCCTTTGACAAGATACAGTCTCCATTTGACGATATGGTAGAAATTACTGTATTGTCAGTTACTTCTGTGATGTATGTATTTGATGAATAGAATTTTGTTGATTCGAATTCTCAGAGAAAGGCACTAAAGTTTTATAAAGGCCAATTGGAAATAAACTTAAGATCTAAATACGCAGAAGCCCGTATCTTTTATGAAACAAGCCTAATCGGTCAAGTCTACCAAAAATTTACTAAATATATACGAACAATTAAATAAAACATTTCAACATTCTTAATAAAGAAATATTTTGTCTGAACACATAACTAAAATAAGTTATCATTCTGGATATTTTAACCTTTTTTCTTAAAGGTTTCCTAATTTATTGATATCAAAGAGACACCTGGTAGCAATGCAATAGTTAAGTATCTGTCTGAGTTTCCTTCATCATTCCTAATTTTCAGATACTTGTAAGGAAATTGCCAGAATCTTAAATTTGCTATACAGAGTTGTCTGTAAAGATGCAAATGTATTTCTCATTCTCCTTATATTCCTTTTTTTTCTACAAAATTTCAAAACTGCTCAGTCATTTTCAATCATACAGTGCATAAAAATAGACTTTTAATACTTGAGACAGTTTATTGTCTAAGGCGCTTTCTCCCACTGGGAAAAAAAAACACAGAAAACAAAACACCCCTCAGCTCACCTCCACATTCCCCAATATACCTTAACTTCTTTGAGTAAAAAGCAAGTGCTTTATTTCAAATGGGGTCCAATGACTGACATTTAAAGTTAACATGTTGATAAGTGGCTATGATGCTTAACATGCTGGCATTCACAGCATTTCCACTTGCCCCATGTAAGTAAAATTGGGCCATACCACCCTATTGTGTATTACATCTAATCCGGACTCTGTAATCTCAATTGTGATTTTACCCCTTTTGTTGTTTTCAAGGCTGCAAGTTCACAGTGAAGTTGAAAGGCAGATCGAGGTTTATTTTGTAGTGAACATTGTTTTTGCTCTCTGTTGTTGAGTTTGAAGCACAGCTGTGCAAAGTAGTTTTAATGAACCAAGCGGTGGTCCCAGAATAACCAGCTCAGAACTTTGCCCTGAGTTCACAAACTACAGGCTACATGATAATTATATAAACTCCTTCAAAACTAGGACCCCTTTCATGAATTTTTAGCTGGATCTGTGTCAAGTAGTATTGATTTATGCTGATTACAAGGGTATTTTTTTCTCTGGTTTTTACCCAATTTACACGGCAATGAACAAGGACTGAGCCTAATTTTATTTTCTATACAGTAACTAATGTGTTATTTGAATTCTGTAAATGAAATGTTAATAGAAGGGACAGAGATTAAACTGCTAATTCAAGTAAAACCATAATATTAAAGACATTATCTTTTGTAAAGAAAAAAAGCTGTTTTACTTAGTAAAAGCACTGTTCTTAACAGTAGAAACAATAAAACATCCTAAGCCATACTCTACATGCCTTAAAATACACTGAAATAACTTTTATAAAAAAACATATGTGTCTTGTATTTATAATTAAGTCTTCATAGTAAATGCACTCTTTAGGTATAGTCCAATAAATTATAGGAGAAAAAATTCTGCCATAGTTTCTAATCAAAATCTCCAATTACATGATTCCAAGATAAAAATGAACCTTAATTTAAAGCATTAAAAACTCTGAGCTAAGACCCCCAGGTAAGAAAAGACAATTCCTTTCAGAAAAAAGAAAACATATAACCTCTTGCCTACTTAAAATTAACTCTAAATAGAAGGAGTCAGTGCCTTCACCCTTCTAGAAATGAGAGCATATGCTTCAAAATAATAATTCAAAAATAAAATAAGTGATACAAATAATCTATCAAGTTGCATTAATAAATTATTACTGGGCCAACCTGGAATCAAAATTATCAATGGTTCAAAATAATTCATAGTCTGATCTAGGAAAGATCTTAATCCTAGCTTAGAGAAAAGTCACTACTCAGTAACACCTTTCTTCAGTGACTAAGAAGCTAAGAAGCACTCAATTTCCACTGTCAAAGATATCCATTGGCTTAATATCCAAATATATCTTGACAAATTATTCAGATCTCACTTTTCAAATCTGAGAGCAAAGGGAAAGTTTGGCAAATTGGTACTATATTTTACGTTTAATCATAAAAATCAATTCTTGGGAATTGCAATAATGTCTTAGAAGTCGGCTGAGGACCAGATTTGGCCACTGAATGCTCTGTGACGCTCTTGCTGAAAGACAAGAACAGAACACACACATCCAAGCAGAAAGTGTGCCGGCCACAATCATGGGACTCACACCCAGGGAAACCTGTCCTTAATTTATCCCGTCGTGTGTAGATTTGGCAAGGATCTCCAAATATCATTTACATACCATATGCCCTGAATTACCTAGGCACAATGGCTGTGGATAAATATGTTTCGGGTCTGACTGTTTGCTTCCTTTATAAGTTTTGCAGCTTTCATTTCATTTTTCACATTGCTAAATAATTTAATGCAATATTAGGTGTTGTAAAAGAATGTTTTGCTAAATCAATAAATAGTTCGTTGTGTCCTGTGATAAGAAAATAAATGTTCCTGAGGTAGGTGACCAGGAGATATTATATCTCCTATGAATGAATCACAGAAGGGAAATCAGCTGTTAATGCTTTCAACTCATTTAAACCTTTGTCTTTTTACTAGGCATATAAATGCAGGCATTCAGAAATAGACAGAAATCATACATTATGACTTCTATGAAACATACAGAACTGGTCAGCAAGTTTTCATGTCTAAAAAACACCCCTGAAAATCCATTCTTGGTCATTCTGACATTTGTTCTTCTTACAGTTTACAGGCTTTATAATTACTCCATGCCTTAGTTTCCCTCTCTTCCCAACAATGGCATTAATATAAATGTAGTAATATTTGTGTAGATTTTCAAATGACAGATTAATAAAAATGTATACTTAAACCAAAAAGATCAAAAGCCTAAAAAAAGGCTTGGAGCAGAACTACATACATATTTTTTGTTGTGTACTATAAATTTGACTGTATAAACTTCCAATTAAAAATGACATTCACACCATCATTTTTGATAGAATTTTGCACAGTAGGAATACTCATTAATGCAGGGTAATACAGTGTGATAAGCAGCTTAGACAACAAAATAGTAAAAAGAAAAAAAAAAGCCAGTTGGTCTACTTTTTACATGAGTAAGATACAACTTAAAACATTAAATACCTGAAGAAATTTAAGAAAACATTTATTGACATCTTAAATTACATCAAATCAAGAGCATCTATTCTCTTGTCAGTTTCTACTTCAGAGATCTCAGTTCTAATAAAAAAAATTACATTTCCATCCTATGTTTGATCATGATACATTAAATGCATTTCAATATTCAAAATGAAATTAAATACAATTTAAATACTTTTACTTCTCCTACAATTACCCTCCTAAATAGAGTATATGTCTGTGTATACATTTATTTACTGTTTAATATGAAGTATCTGAAATATCTCAATTTTTTTAGCACTGGTAAAAGAAAGGCAAAAGCCCATCAGCTACAAAGCATGTGCACATGGGTCATTTCATGATCTTTAGAAAATACAAAGTGATCATATAATTATCTATTGTATGTTAAAATAAATGGCAAACGAAGTGTGTCCATGTACCAGAAGAGAAATAAATAATAGGCAATCGAGTAATTTCAGAATATTATCAAACAATTTTGCTTTCTTTAGGGGGCAAGAAAAAGAAAGAAGCTACCATTTGAAGGCCAGCAATGAAAGGGTTAACAGACATATGCTGTATAATTAGGAGATGCATTAATGATTATGAATAGTAAATGATTTGGTGCAAAGAAAAAAATTTTAGTCAAAGGGACATGTACCTATCTTACATGTTTATTAGTAACTGTATATAACTAGAAAATTCTGCTATTAAGAATCTTGCATTATTGGTGTAAATACTTCCAAGGGTACATCAAATTGTAATCTTTCATACGACATCCATCAAACCAGGCTGGAGATTTTGACAAACATTAAACACAGTAAGGAGGCAATTATGTATGCATGATTTAATCTGCAACTAATTAATATGCAAATTTATTCATATGTTAGTTACTAAATTAAAAATGCAAAGAAGCCCTTATGGTGATTCTCGAAATTTTGCACAAACAGAACATTTAAAATGTAAGAAAAATGAAGTTTTTTAGAAAACTATAACACACTTTTAGTGTCTCCAGAACCTGTTGCATTAAGAAGACTCAAAAATACGTGTTTAAATACTAGATAATAATTTTAAAGGTGTGCTAATTTTATGTGAGAATGTGGGAACAGAAAGGTTAATCAGAATTCTCTTGAACTCTTAAGAGATACACTCTAATTACCAGACAAACGGTATTCTATTTCTAAGCTTCCTTCCCTGCTTTTGGGGTTGTCAGAAGTTGGTCATCTTACTGATATCTTGCACAAATGGTTAGGAGTTTTGAGGAGAATAAATAGTATTTGAAAGCAACCAGATATAAGGAAAATTCTAGGGTAACTTTGAGACCATTTGGTGTTCACTAAACATACAATTTGCTCAAGATGGCAACTCGCTCTTTTCGCCTTTGGGGAACAGCTCTTTGCAAACAGAGACATGGGAGGAAAATCTTGGGAGAGGCTAGAAATTCTACCAAACTCTTTTCCAAATGAATCTTCAAAGAAAATAATGTGGCTAACCAAAAAGCAACAACTTCCCAAAAAAGCAGAAGGTAATTTTATCTGAATTCAATCTGGCTATTTTAGTCCTGCATTTTTCCAGACAATCCAAAATTGATTTGGATCTTTTATGTGAGATGAGGGGTGTGGAGTGGTGATAATTTAAAAATATCTTTGGGTGTCTATATACAAGGGAGTATCCATTCAATTGCACTATACATTATTCTTTGGTATTATTGCCTTATGCAAGAAACCTGATTCCCCTATGACCGCCTAGTGATCAGCAGTGAGATTTTGTATGTATCACCTCTCATCTGATTACCTTTTTCATCCGACATCCGACGGCCATGTACATACGCACACAGCTCCTCGAGCTGGCTCTTGGAACAGCTGTCCTGGCCTCAAGAAATCAACACAAGTCAACTGTATGAGGAAGCACAATAACAGCGTCTACGGCTCTTCCTAGGGCACTGAACTCTCACCCATGTTAAAAAAAAACCACCATCAGTCTCGCTGCTGCCAAGTGACACACAAAAAGGAAGTTAACCATTGGCTGTGACTTGCATTCACAGTCTGACTCTGATTTCCCCGCTTCCCTTAGCCCATTCTGATGCCAAGCGGACTACAGCTTGCCCATTTCATTTCGACCACGGCAGCCAAAAAAAGCACTGCCCCACCGTGCGACGACAAGCAGTCTGTTTTGATATTAGTACCTCAGTATGTGATATAAGAGAGTCAGATGTCCTCAAACTACGTGCCCTCCCCTGAGGGACTCCATCCTGGCCCTCCTTGGCCAGAGAGATGGCAAGCGTGCCACAAATCCTTAGCTTTGAAAGCACAGGGGACAGACAGGCACTATCCACAGGCTCAGACAGAAATGGCCATGAGTGCCTCTTCTTCTGGGGAGAGGACTCAGGCCCTCCAACTCCACACTCCAGTCTAACTGGAAATATTAACTCAGAGTCTATTCACTCCTTGCCAGCATACAGAGCTCAAACTGAATTACATAAGAAAAAAAAGTCATTTTTTATATAATTAAATTGTAGTAAATGCTAGTAAGTAAACATCGGGTTTTCTTCTTTTTCTTTTATGAAAGACAGGGGAATATACGGGGCTCCTGAAAATTGATTTTTTCATTGATTCTTAGGGAGGAAGATGAGAGTGAAATCTTCTCTCCCCACAACAAATTCTGATTTGTTTACGAAATGCACGGACTCTGACTCTAACCTGGTTTAATCTCTGAATGTGCCCTGTAATGTTCTAGCTCTCTCCAACATTAATAGATCATGCTTTTTATGATTCCAACGAGGCATCGTCAGGCGAGGACTGCAATTGCCAGGCATTTCAGAAGTCTGAGAGTACCCCAAGCATCTTTAATTTTTACAGGTGACTCAATTTTTGTTGTGACCAGAACTGAACATAAAGCTTTTAAAAGCTTAAATGTACACATTTATGCATTCATTACACAGTGTTAAATCTAATTTGTTCTTTTTACTGTCACAGGAAGCACATGTTTAAAGCAATCTGTTTCCTCATGTGAATGCTTTCCTGTCTGTTTAAAAAAAATTGCGACACACTTTACCCTGAGTAACCAAGAGGTGATCATAAATATCCCTAAATAGCATTAAACAGATATGAAAGACATTAACACTTTCAGAATGCCAAAGTAGTATTAAAAAAAAATTCTAACAGATGCTCCTAGGTCAAAAAGTGAAATGTGTGTTTCCTGAAAAAAACACTCTCATCAGAATCATAAATGAACTGTGAGTGGAGAAGTGAGGTGTTGCTGAACAAACCAGGATCCTTTTGGTGAGGAACACGGCAATCCACTGCCAACATGTACTTGCCACAAAAAGCCAAATCGAAATGGAAGTTCGATGAAAACCAATATCCTTTGTAATCCACAAGGTGGCAATGACTACAAATGAGGGGTGGCTAAATCGGATCTATCAGCTTTTCAGAGAAAGACTATCTCTGTGAACTGAAGCATCAGTCCATGTTCGGGGGCACCCGGAAGAAGCTCAGGGCTCACCAGCCAATAGGGACCTTTCCCAAGGAATCTAACTCGGTGCCTGGTTTTTCTGCAAATTAAAATTGGCTGGGAAAAGACATTCATTGTGGAATATGGAGACCACGCTTCCGCTCACGCCTCCCCTCCCTACTTTCAGCAGATGTTTCTTTCTTTAAATGTAAGGAGAGTTAACTAAATCAGCCTTTATTAAAAAAAAAACAAAAAAACAAAAAAAAACGTTTTCAATTTCTCATAGCTGGCGATCAAAAATACCTTTTGTGAATTCAACAAGGGCATTGAGAAAAGATATGTTATAATGCGTCAAAGGCTAGTATCCAGCCATTCTCTGACTTTACCTTAAAACATCTGTACAAATATTCCTGCATAATGTTAGAAATCTACCTAAGCAGTCCTAAACAAACTAAACTCTGTTTACTTTATAAGAGAAACAGACTGCCACACAGGTCTACCTAGCCCACATGTCTTCATCTTGCCAGACAAAGTTAATACCTTAGGCCTGACCTTCACTTTTGTTGGGGGGGAACTACACCCAGCCCCACCAAGGGGCTGTGTATCACTCAGGCAGACCCGTTCCCAGACTATATAGAACACCACTGACACAAAACAAAAGAAAAAGCATGTATCTCCTTATCAGTTAGCGGCAAGGCTGATTTAGGCATAAACAAATTAGTGGCTGAGGGAATCACATTATAAGACGCTCCAGGCATCGTAGCCGATGTCCCAGTTCAAAAGAGAAAAGATAGAGGAAATATTTCTAACACAAACTTTGCAGAGCACTAAGTTTAATGATTAAAAAGGCTGACTATGTGTCTTGGTTTGATAGAGATGGGTTTGCAGAGCCTGGGCAACACAGGGAGACCCTGTCTCTACAAAAAAAAAAAAAAAAATTAGCTGGGTGTGGTGGTGTGAACCTGTGTACCCAGCTACTCAGGAGTCTGAGGTAGGAAGATCGCTTGAGCCTAGGAGTTTGAGGCTGCAGTGAACTATGATTGCCCCACTGTACTCCAGACTGGGTGACAGAGCAAGACCACATCTCAAAAAAAAAAAATTTGCAATATTACATAATTTCAGAAAAAGCAAGTGACCTCTGTTAGGTAAAATTCTTTTGCACATAGTTGAGACCCTATTCTACTACTGCTAACTACTCCTAACTAGGCTGCCATGTTAGATTTGTTTCTCAAATGCCAAAGGAAAGGTAGTTACCTTGTTACTGGTAATAGCATGACAGTGCTTTTTATTATGTGTAGCAATAATATGTAACATTCAAGGATATTACATAAATGCATTCAAACCCCAATGAGTACTTATTTTACAAATAACTATGTAGCTAAGAAGTGACATAGCCCCCCTAAAAACCCAGTTGATCAGATTTCATACTCTAACCACTACATGATACTGTCTTTGTTTACACAAATGCTCTCCTGGACTGCCTCGTTTACTGATTTGCTTGGGCAAAAGTTATAGGGTATGACTATATAGAGGTACTGACAGTCTATTCTACAGTGAAATGAAACTTCTGAATGTTAATTTATTTTAGATAGTCAAATACTTGCTAAGTTAACAACAGCACTGCTGTAGATAGCTTTTTGGTCTACAGAGTACATGAAACTCTATAGGCAGCATAGACAGGATTATGGTTAAGAACACAGAAACTCTGGAGAGGGACCTCCCAGGTCTCAATCCTAACTCGGCCACTTACTAGCTGTGTGACCACAGACATGTTTCTTCATCTCTCTGTGTCTCATTTTTAAGACTCTTGAATAAACAGTAGTACTTATCTCATAGGATTTTTATTGGAATAAATGTTTAATAGATGCAATTTGATTTTACAGTGCACCAGTTAGAATAGTCTCTGGCATGGAATAAGTACTTTGATAAAGGTTTGATACCATCTTATTATGCAGACACTATTTATACCTGTTTTGTAGACAGTGAAACAAGTTTGTGACCTAACCAGGCCAGTGGATAAGTTAAGTAGAGGCTGTCAGGCATTAAATTAGAAAGGTCTTTCTATGTCTAGTGCAGTGTTTTTTCTGCCCTAGTACACCACCTTTACTACTATATTCATTCACTGGAAATACATTTCAGAATAACACACGTAAGTAAAGCAGTGAGTCTGGCTTCTACAGAACAAAAATGATGTATCTAAAACATGTCCCTTGGCCGGGCACAGTGGCTCCCGCTTGTAACCCGGCACTTTGGGAGACCAAGACAGGCAGATCAGGAGGTCAAGAGATCGAGACCATCCTGGCCCAACATGGTGAAACCTGTCTCTACTGAAAATACAAAAATTAGCTGGGTGTGGTGGTGTGCACCTGTAGTCCCAGCTACCCGGTAGGCCGAGGCAGGAGAATCGCTGGAACTCAGAAGGCAGAGGTTTCAGTGAGCTGAGATCACGCCACTGCACTCCAGCTTGGTGACAGAGCGAGACTCCATCTCAATAAACAAACAAACAAACAAAACAAAACAAAACACGTCGCTGACTGTCTTCAAGGTGGTGACAAGTGAGTAACGGCAATCATCTTAAGGGACAAAAAGTCCGTGTGTTACACTCTGTGGGTTATTTTATTTTTCAAATGCATAATGTTTTAAAAGGCTACAAGGTACACTCTTTAAAATGCTAAGGTTATTCCCACATATTGCGATGCAAGTGACACAAGACTGCAAATTTCATTAAATTGTGAAGAATCTTAGTTGTAAAGCTCCACTATTTAAATAATACACAGAAGAAAAAGGCATATTCCATGTTACATGGTATGTCTAGTTTTTAGCTGCAATGAAAAATACGCTTTGAATAAGTATAAACGAGAAAGGAATGAATGAATAAATGAACATGCTATTTTCCCTTTCTACCTGGGCACTCCCAGCTCGTTACTGTCAGGTTTCACTTACATCAATATGGGGTGAAGTTACTGATATATTTACTAAAGAAAAAATGAAATAGCATTTATTTGTAAAATAATTACCGGCAATGGTTTGAATTTTGTAATCCCAACTGTATCTGTCCTTAATAAATAGGTTTAACTCCATTTTCTTTGCTGTTATCAATTACATAGGTTATATGTGCCAATGTCTTGTATATCTCTAAAACTAAAATACATAGTAAGACGCTACATGAGGAGCCACAAGGTTCTGGCAATGCACTTTCACTCCTGAAGCACATGCCTGAGTATTAAATGGCAGAATTTTTAACTTATTTTATATAACAATACTTTCAAACAGTAAAATAGATACAGAAATGTGCTTATTTTCTACTTAACCAATGGTTTAAAAATTTTAAACTAACTCAACAAGTCTAAATCATCAGGCCATAAACATTTTCTTAATAAATCTCAGCCTTAGTAGTAATGCAAAATGAGCTAAACACTGCTGCCTCCTTAATTTTTTTTCTCATCCTTTAACATCTTGAGTTATTAAACTTTCTTAAGCTACAGCCCCAGTTTTTATACTCCACTTGTTATTGAATTCTTTTGTACTTCAAGTTTGTTTCATAATAGGCAAGCCAGAAAATATTATTGTACCCTGTGTTAATATACCTGAGCACCTGTAAAACAACCCAATTCCCTAAACAGGGTTACTTGAAAACATTAATGCTAAGAATCTGCCACCTACTTGAATCTGCTTTCTCATAGCAGCTAATGATATAATGATATACTGTGCCAATCGGTAGAATGAAAGCCATTATAATATTATTATAAGTATAATTCAGGAGGCATATTTAGAATGATATGGGCTATGGAGGGAGGAGACTGTTACAGACACTTAGGTATTCTTTCTCAGATGTCATCAAAATAATTGTTTCAAAATAGCATTTTCCTAAAATCCCTACATGGTAACAGCAAGTGGTAACAGTGATACTTTTTGTATGTGTGTGTGAGGAATGACACCAGTTTTTATGATTAAATGTACTTGCAAAGGTCATTTTTATGAGAAAATATAAGTCTTTCTAATATGGCTCCATGTTTCACAAAGGAAATGCCCTTTAATCACTGCCAACACATGGCAACACACTGAGAAATTTTCTTTACAGTTTGCTATAAAGAGAGCTTCACTACGGAATGTTCCTATTTCCTGTTCTACGAAATAAAATAAATTTAGTGAAATTTAACACACACACAGTTCCTCTACTTATTACTCTGGAAGTAAGTGCGTATATATCAAGTTTCATCCCTAGTGGCTTATTTATGATAAATTCCTCAGATGATAAAGTCAGACGAGAGACAACAGTGGGTGTCACTAAACCATTTAAGTAGAATTCTTAAAATGTTGCTTCTAAAATACAGCTTTTGCATTCTTTCAAAAGTGAAATCTATCCATCTCACCAAATCATAAAGAATCTTTATTTTCAACCCTGAAATTCCACAAAATGCAGAAACTTCTGCACTACCTTAACTTCTCTGAAGAGGGAGTATATGCTCAAGTAAAGCATAAAACTCCTCAAAAAGCTCTACACCTATGCAGCAGCTGCAATTTAGAAAAGAATCACTCACATGCTGCTGTTTCCAGATAAAATAATTGAGTATTTAAAACTACAAGTTTTGCACCATATTTTATAAAAACTCCTCTTCCTTTAAAAGGAGAACACTCATATGCACACGTGTGCACACATGCACATCCTGGGATAGTCAAGATTGATCAAGTCTGAAAATCCTATGCCACTGCCTTGAGAAGCAACTTTACGTTCAGTTTAGTGATTCAGTGCAATTTATGTAAAAAATCAAAACAAAAGCCAAGACAAAGCAGGTGTCCATCAACAGCCTGACAAGTATGGATTTTGCCTTAAGAAAATACAACTTTGCTAAAGAGACTCCTTATTCTTTTAGGATGACTACAACATCTAAGAGAATCTTATTTAGCCCTCCACATTCTATTTGATGCTGATTCATTACTTTTTTGAAAACCTTTAGAATTATTCGAAACTAAGAAAATGCAGAAATTGTCAGTGATCTGGAAAAAAAGAGAACATTTTGCTACATTAGCAAATAAAACTGTTTCAATTGATTGAATTTTAAAAGTTAAAAAAATGGTAATCGACCAAATTATCAAGCCATGTATCTATATTAATCTGCAAATAGAAAATAAATTCACAGTTAAGCTGGCTGCTACAGAAAAGGGTTCGATTTTCAAAATACATGCAAGCCCTGTTATAATTCTCTCTGGGTAAAGCACCCCTGCAGTGGTTTCCTACAATTCTCAGTAATTTAAACCACTCAGAGCCCAAAACTTCACACCAAAATATACTCTTCAGTGAAAGCGATAAAGTTTAAAATCGCAGTTCCCAGAAATGCATTTCTCTTTTCTCAACAAATAAGTCCAGTTTTACACTAAATGCTATTGTTTCAGTTGGCAAAATTGTAATGAAATTCCTGATAAATCTTCACATGCGAAATAATATTTCAAATACTTGATTAAAAATAAAAACACACATTGGGAAGATACATCAGGCACCACTCCTTACAAGAGCTCACTGAATAGAAAACTGGGGCGCTGCTGGCCAGGAAGCCTTCTTTCTGGTGGAAGGAATGAACTGGTGGTGTTTGGTTTGAGTGTTTAGGGGATATAAGCTTTTAGTTTGTAAAGATAAAGCAGG
Source organism: Cacajao melanocephalus (assembly GCA_963573385.1). NCBI lineage: Eukaryota > Metazoa > Chordata > Mammalia > Primates > Pitheciidae > Cacajao > Cacajao melanocephalus. The sequence continues at coordinate 298,018 of CAUYLG010038405.1, forward strand.
AATAGCTCAAAAATACACAAACCTTTCATCCACAGTTAACTTTCGTGCTTGTCTTCTCCTTTACATTTCTTCTTTATCTAAAATATGCACACCAGAAGCCTTTTTTTTTTTTTATAAGGGCACAGGATTGGGCTTCCAGGCAGAAAAGAGGAGGATGGTGGATGAAGGAGCTCATTATTCCAAAATTCCAAAGAAAAATTCAGAAATCCTCGAGCAAACTTCTGGTATATTAGAATGCCTAATGGTATGTATCTTGAATATTTGCAAGCTTCTTATGTGCTTTCTGAAAAATTTTTAATGGCATAAAAGCCTCCAATGAAAAAATATATATAAAGATTCTATACTTTTTCATATACCAGCAACACATAAAAATCGTAACCTCTATAGTCTCAATGTGCAATAAAGAAAATGAGATTCATTTTCACGGGAAAAAAAAAACGTACATGCTGAACTAGAAGCCTTTGGTTTAGCAAATTCAGCATTAACTCCACACACACAAAAATACTTTCTCTGTCATGAATATTTTCTCAGCTTTCACTGTTCCCCACTGTCATGTTATACATGCCGTGTAAATTGTGTGAATAATAGTTTTGTCCTATTTGGGATGACTTAATTGTGCCACTCTTAACCTCCTTCTTGCCTAAACATTTCCATAATAAGCAAAATTTTAATATCCAAACCTCATATTTCAATATCTTTAATTAGAAAATGAGCATACTAACTTTAAAGGTGAATATTGAGAGCTATCCTCATATTTTAAACACTTACAGTTATACTTCTTCACAAAGTATCTATCTCTGAAGGGATGAACCTTGAAGAGGTTCCTCCTTTTATGTCTTATCACACAATCAGCTACTTCTAGACTTTCCTAAAAAGGATAGAGTCCAGATGGGTGATATTTGTTCATTTGTAATAGATATTATATTTCAATAAAAGTTTCATCTTAAAGAAATTGTATTATTACTTGTTAAAATTTGCTGACATGAAAAAGCATCGTTCTGATTTCCCTATGATCAGTTCCAAACGTGATGGAAGAAATTGTATATTTCTAAGTACTGAGTTTTTGAATTATACATAATTTCTAGGCCACTAATAAGGAAAAAAACAATTTACCAATATCTCTTTTAAATTGTTTGTGATTTCTTCAAGTACCTGGGAAAGAGTTTTTCACTAAATAAGATATGAATTCAACATCATGTCTGAAATCTTCAAATATGGACGTTTTTATATAACATAAAATATATAAGATGTTTAAGGCCATTAGTATTATTCATTTTTCTTGATACCCCTAATAATCTCTTCTGTAAAAGAAACTCTAATCCAGACTTAAATCTTATATTTTATTTAAGAATTCTGCCCTTATGAAAACTGGGAAACCTGGTATCTAATACACATTAAGTTTTTATTTTTCAAACCCACCTACTGACTAACTTATGCCACAAAGATTCTTGAAGTGTCCAAATCTTATTTTAGAATTTTTATAGTAGCAGAAATTGTTTGTCTTGGGATCCATGTGCCCCAAATTATCTCTGACCACTTAAAACAAAGCTTACTGGATCTTCTTGAGTTTTAAAACAAAAACAAAAGCAAAAAAACCAAACCCTTTTGTAATTTAACATAGAAAAAAAGACTTTACTGAAAAGTACAGTTTCAGGGAAGATCACTGGAGATGAGAGGTCATAAACTATTTCTAAGGATAAAACAGGATTATTTCCAGAAAAATCTGACGTTCAAGAGATTCCAACTGGGGTCATGGTGAGACCATCATTAAAGTTTCAAATCGGATTACAAGGGGAGACAAATTCCACCGAAGTTTGAAGTAGAAAGTTTGTAGTTGTTAACAGTTTCTGATAAAATGTGTATGATTTTGAAATATTTCAGATTCTAAGATCAAAGTTTTACATGTTTACATGTTGAGGGGCAGAATAAAGTTTCCAAAAGATAATGCCTTTGTTTTGTTTCTGTGTTTGATGAGAGTATCTCATAACAACACAATATAACATTTTTTGCTACTTTCTAGATTTCAGTAATTTCATGTTCATTTTTGTTAATCATGAATCATTTTTTTCAAAACTTTAATTTAATATAGTACATCTTTCTCTCTACAAATTCATGATGCAATGTGTATGATTATTAGGTTATATAAAACAAATCTGTTGAAATGACCAGTAAAGTTGCAAAATATTGAGTTTAAGATGAAATACGGTTTGAAATGGAAAACCAAAATGTAGAAATCTAGCAAAACAAGATGTTCTCATGTAGTTTCAAGAGCTTAGACATGCAAAATAAATTCTGACATCAACAGAAGACCACACTTTATTACTAAGGTCTTCGAAAAAAATGAGGGCTATGAGAAATTGGGACGTGACTAAAAAGAGCAACATACTAAAATATGAACCGAGAAGATAAAAATGTACTGCGGTAATAAGCAGAGCTCTCGTGGGCAATTAGATAGCTGTCTTTCACAAAGGCTTTCCTTTAAAAAAAAAATCACCCTAGCCCTAAGTACAGGCCTATGAGCACTAGAGAGACAGTCTTCCTCCCCCTACTGTGCTTGTCCTGCAGACCCTGCCGGATGGGTCTCTCGTTATCCCATCATTGTATCATACTTCCACAGTGACTTGAGGTCTATAGGTGCAGTACACAGTACAAACACACATACGTGGATCTTGCCAGATCCATGGCATGATGTCGGGCCAGGCCTATGTTTTCTCTCTCCCACAGATGCTGCAGTATTTTCAAAAGAGGGCCAGGCAATCCCGTCTCTCCTGATAGCCTGGGAGGAAGACCCAGCCTAATGGCGGCAAAAGAAGTCCAGTCACTGTACCACAGGCGTGTCACAAATAATACCTGATGATGCAGTGTCATAATTTAAGTTTTCTTCCTTTTATCGTAAGAGAGGGGGCCCATTTCAAAAATGGGGGGGGAGGGATGAATTGCCACAACAGATTGTGACAGATTTATTACTATTTGTCATATTTACATATGGTAAATATGTATCAAAGGAAACATGTAAGTGTCTTTATGTAGCCACAATCACTTCAAAGGAAACCTTTTATTATCCCCAATCTTTTAGTATCTGTTATGCAAATATACATACTGAAACAAGTTTAAGAAGTATCTCTTATCAGATAGTCATAATTTTATTTGAACTTAAAAAAAAAGCATGGTAGAGATCTAAAAATATAGAAATATAGATGTACTGGGGCAAAAGTATAACCGTGCCTACTACAGACCTTTTTTGGAATCAAGTTAAAGTAAATATTTTGTGTGGTGGTAAGCCACGCGGATCTTGTTATAAGTAATAAGCAATTGATATTTACAACAAAGCTTACATAAACTAAGCTAAATTGCTATGAAAACAGAGCTGAGATAATTTTTAGGTAACGAGTAAATGGATGACTAAATTATAAAATTACCTAAACTTGTTCTTCTTGCTCAAAAAATAGGAATAAAAATTTCATTTTTAATTGTATTTTCTTCCTCCTTGTCTTTCAGAAAAAGGGCTATTCACCAAAATGTTTCATAAGAACCATGAAAACATCTAGTCAAGATAAACTTTCTAAGAGCAAATCCTAAATTGACAACTAAAAGCCAAAAATCAAATAGAATAAAACCAAACTCCTACTTCCCAAGTTTTGTTTATCGGGAAATAAAAAATATATATTTTTATATTTCTGTACATATCACGACATACCAGCAACACCTAAATTGTCTTAACAGCAAAGAAAACACTGTACCAGTAAAATTTTCTAAAGGGGCCAGTTATCTATAGGGAAATACTTAAAAATTTACAAAGAATTATGAAAATTGTTGTTGACAATGATGAAGCATAGACATACCATCTAATGCCACACCAATGCACTCCTTAGAAATTGTCTAGAGATCTGCCTAATCTTAGCAATGGAAAAAACAAGTTAATTTTAATATGAGGCATAAAGAGAGTAGGATAACTTTAAGTTTTTCATGGCTTTTATAGGACAGTTATTCCATTGTTTCAAACATTCAAGGGTCCACTAAATGCATTTAACGTTGTCCATATTAGGTTCAGGCATGTTTAAAATGTAAGCAGCTGTTAGGACTATATCATTTGAAGTTGTCATAAAACCTATTAAAAGCTAAAGTTTCATCGACATTAAATCCACCCTTAACTTCAAGCTTAAAATATGCTTATAAAATCCTTTGGGAATATTAGTCAATTTGAATATAATACACAAATTCAAAAATACACAACTGAGTACAATTTTAAGTGACTTATTGATAGTTGAAAGTGATTATTATATATGACATTGGCAATCTTATTTACACAATATTTTTCTATATTTATGAATAATTTTGTGATGCTTCTTCAACATCACCAACTCTGTGATAATAAGCATAAAAATTTGCTCTTTTTCCTGGTTAGACTCATTCTGATATATTCATTTAATAATTGTTTGGATGAGCTGAACTGAAATCAAGTCAAATACACAGGTGTTTGGGTTAATCTAATCTTAGCACATTTGCAAAACCTATTATTCTTCTAATACATTAAAAATGAAATGAAACTAATATGCAAGCATTGATTGGTAATATACTTTCAGAAATCTAAATATAATTTTATATTGAAGTATAAAAACATAAGGCTCATTAGCATTCTTTCAAAGAATACTAGTACTCTACAGAATTAAATCAAATCTTTATATCACAGGAAGGATGAAAGGAAGGATAAAGAAACAAAGAAAGAAGAGAGGAAACTTTTGTTTTCATTTTATATAAGGAGAAAATTACTACAAATAGATTAGTCCTAAACAAAATTAAATACAATTATCTAGGAATGTAAGAATTCAAAATATGATATTATATATTTAGTTGTGATCACAACCAACTTTTGCTGTGCTGGGGACCTGGGGGCGGGTGGGGGATGTAAGCAACTTCTGCATAGAGCTCCAGCTATTAAAAAGACCCACAATGCTCTTGGTTACAACTGACTTCTTCTAGTTGTCACCTGGTAGTAAAGACACAAATGGCTACTGATGCAGCTACCTTTGCAGCCTTTATTCAGCAACCTCTCGAGAAAATAGAGACATTCTTCCTGCACTCTGGGCTGAAACCCATGTAAATTTTTCCTAAATCCTCTCCACAAATCTCCTTTCGCATGCAAATCCATAAATCATCATAATACTGACAAAGAATTTAACCAACACATGAAACTAATACTCATTCTCTTGAAAGCCCTGTACAGGTAAAACTCCTCAAACTTCAGGCACCTTTTCAAGGCTCTGTTTAGAGCTTAACCTGCTGAATATCAACATAACCACCCAGTCTTCCAGGATGTGCAATTAATCACTCCAACGTGGGTCAGGTGGCTGGATGTGCAGGTCATTTCTACCTCCTCCACCTTCTAGATAAATGTGCTGCGCTGAGCGCATGGAAACTTATTTACTTCTATCTCCTTCCCATCAATACAAAACAGAACTAAATAAGCAAAATATAAAACAGAAACAAGTAGTACTTACTGAAGATGGCAAACCTGGAGGAACTTTTCTAACTTTCTTTGTCTGTACCTCTGAAAGAAAATGAAGATGCTGTCAGCTCCCACATGCCCATTCTCTAAGATAGATTCAACCACAAAGGCTTCTAGATGATACCATATTTCCTCAAATCATTAACTTAGCAAACTGTAGTTACCAGGATCACATTTGATTCTAGCAGAAATCAAATTCTGCTTTGTTCATAAAAATGAAGATATTTAACGTTTTGCTACTTTGATCTCTTAAAAGCTTCCTTATGGGTGAAGCCAAGAGAAAACCAGAAATAAGCAGACACCAAAAAAAGTTCTGCTACCTAAGTTGTTAACGTACCTACCCAGTGTTCTAGGGGGTTAGTCTCCTGGCTGACAACTGAGCCAAACTTTATGGTTTTCTTGGAGTGGGAGGTAGGATGAGGGGGTGATAATTTTAAAGAAAGAAAGAAAGAAAAAGGCATAATCATCCCTCAGGCATTCAAACAAAGGAATACCTTACCCATGGCACTACTGTGAAGAGGCCTCCTTCGGGGATTATTGCTAGAATACTGATAGTACTGGGAACCAGGTTTGCTGGGCGAAAGGGTTCCTGGGTTGCCCATATCCATGTCACCTCCAAGGAGACTCTGCTAAAAGGTTAAAAAGGGAAAACAAACATAGAAGGTTAATTTTTTACTTTCACCACCTCCCAACTGATTGTTAGTACTTAAACCAATGCAATAAAGCAAACAGCATCTGCTGAGCTGAGACAATTAAAACAAAACAAAAACCCAAAAGAAAGGCAGTCTAAGAAGCTATCACAAAGTTTTTGAATTTTTAATTATTTACTTTTAGGAGGAAAGTAGATGATTCCCTTTAAACAATATTTTTAAAGTCTTTTAAGACGACTCACATTTTAATTTCGCAAAGCAAATGGCATTTATATAAGACTAATGTTTCCTTTCTCTAGACTTAGGCTTATATCTGGCAACTATTCATCCCCTTCCTTAACAAGAAGAATCTCATTTTGTGAACGCATACAACTTCCCCCGGCTGCACACACTGGGGGTGAGTGTAGCCTATCAACTCCACTGAGAACCCTGCCTCTCTGTACCGCATATCATGATTCCCCACGAACTGACACAGCACCCACAGAAGAGAAAATGCCAACTGAACCAACAGGAAATTCAAATCCTCACGCCAACTCTCAAAATTATAGAAATAGCAGATATTCCACGCTAACAGCCACAAATCAAAGGACTTCAGAATGCCCTCTTGAGGTTTATCGGAAGCTAAGACACATCCCACAGATTAAACATTTACCTGAACGCTAGAAAACTTCCACAGTAACTTATCACAGTGTGACAAATTGTTAAACTTTTAAAAATTATGACATCAGAAAGATTATATAATATTACATTTTCTAAAAACTACATAGAAACTTACCCATAATATATAAATCGCCTGATTATACTCTGCATTGAACACATTGTTCTTTTAATTATTCTGATATGCAATAAAACAAGAGTAGATAGTAGCATTTATATTAAGAACAAATTTACTGTTTAATAAAGAAATTTTAAAATTAAGTACTAAAAATCTAACTTTATCGTTACTTGTAATCAACTTTTACTGACTGAACTAATTACTGTCCTTGATAAAGTACAGAATGTGTTTTCCCTAATCTAAATTCTAATCACCATGTCACTCACAACAGACTTAGGGATGCTTCACTAACACACTATTCACATGCAAAATACTCTAAATAGGCCAATTATGACTCTGCCCCTGTTCCCTGGTTAACCCGCTGAGAACTGAAAAATTTCACAAGGCAGTCACCAACTAAAACAAAGGGTCCTTGTTTTAAATTAAGACAGTCTTTTTGATTCCTAAATAGCTCAACAAAGTGGCATGTCTTCTAGTGAAAGCAGTTGGTCAAATATGACCCATAAGCTGGAAAATCAAAAATTCAAACCTCCCCTTTCCACCGCCATATAGCTAAATATCATAAAGAGAACCTCTCTATTCCAAGGGATTTTTCTGAGTGTTGGATGAGTCATATATAAAGGACTAATCAGCTACTGACAAGCTTTAAGACTTTTTCAAGAGATATGTAATAAACATTACTTCAAAATACAACTTCAAGGATGAGATTTCAGGTTGAAATCACATTTTGAGTAATAAACTAGTTTCTAATATCTTAATATTTACCACATAAATAGCTGATAAAACCAGATAGACAAAAATCTGACACCTGCATGCTCAACTATTGCCTCTTTTGAACTTAGGAGACATATTAAAACCCTACACAATGACAAACTAAAATAGAAGGCTTATTACAATAAAGTTTTGTATAAATCAGAAATCTAGGAATAAATAATTTATCATTTAGGAATGGCATTCAAAAATTTTAGAATCTCAACCCGAATTTCACTCTTGGCATTTCTTAGTAACAAAGTAAGTTAAATTGAAGTCCGTGTCCAAGTTTTCTTTGAAATTTCCATCAATAAAGCTGTGAATGATTTGAAATCACAACTTCCTTACAGTTTGGTAAATCTACGAATGAGTCTTAATATGAGTCTTAATGAGTTTGAAAATAATTTCTTATTTTAGACACACATCAGCCCTATTTCTTCATTTTTCTTTTTCTAGAAGTACATAAAATATTCAGAAAAGGGCCGAGCAAATATGTTGAAATGCTTTCTTGTGTTTTTAAATGAGTTTAACCACTGGTTAATTCCTCTTGGTCCTGGTGGCAACGGTTTTCATTCTCAAGAAATTAAATGCATTCAAGGGGTCAACCTAAAAACAAACACACTTGGTATGCTATATTTTAGCAGCATTCACAATAGAGCTGTGAAAAAATATAAAATGATAACTACAAAACAGCTACTGGCTGTGGTTGACCTTATTGTTGTTAATTTAAAAGAAAATAATTTCATGGGCCAGTCATAATAAATCACGCATCCAACTCTTATATATGCAGGCACAAGGACTACGTACAGTAACACAGTACTAAGACCAGATAGCACTTAGAAACCTTTAGTGGTTCCTGCTAATCTTTATTTTTTCACAAAGCACATTCCTGCTTCTTTCTCCTTAGACCTGTTTGTTCCTATTTCTTTCTCGCTTGGACAATAGAATCATTCTTCTAAAGCAACAAAAATAAACATTTCCTCACACTTAAGGGGGTCCTAAACACCTCCTTAGGGAAAATGAAGATAAAAATATATGTGTTCTTATTGTAGAGTATACTTACAAAGTGAACAATGACCATTTACTATTGTTTGGCCTTTATGTCACATACTTAACTCTCTGCAGCAATGAGAAAGATGAATTTTCCACTGGCTGAAAAACCCAGAGTTTCTGAATTTTAAAAAGTGAATGGCATTTGATTTAAAGTAAATTAAATTCTGCAAAAAATGGATAAGGTATTCGTCTATATTACGAATTTACCTGCACATCTATCTACAGCTCTGAAGACAAATTTCTGCTTAATAAAAAAAAGTTAAAGTTAAGCTTGAAAACGAAGTCTACTTTCAGAATGGACAAATTCATCCTTGCCTTAAATAGGATTATAATGGTTTTAGGTTTTTCACATTGTGCAAGCTCATGTTCTGCGGTTATGCTGGGTCCCAGTAGTAAGCTGCCCGAATCTGCCAGGAAACACTGGAGGCAAGATGTGGCATCTGGCAGGGTGAACCTGTAAATCTTAAACCCATAGTTTAGCATTTTGCTTAACTGTCCACAGTGTGATGAGACAAGCCCTTCCCCTTACTCGCTCCTATTTTTTTTTCCGAAATGCAAACAATTTCAAGACTTAAAATATCATAACCAAAGAATAAAACACACTGACTTTGTCAACCAGGTTGGAATGTTTTGGGGTTCACCCTCTGCAGCCAATTCCCCTGCAAATAGCCATTCCTAACTTGGCCATTCAAATCCCCAAATACAGCACCCTGCGAGTGTCTCTTTCAATTAAATTTTTTTTTGTTTGTTTTACACCAGATTTGTCTGTTTTACATCAGATATGGGTCTCAGAATGTCTTTCGAACACATTCTCAACCTTATTCTTTTTCGGGGGAGCTTCTTAACTGCCTTGATCAGCCACTGAACTTTGCTTATGCAACCAAGAAAGCAAACCATGAATTAAACTTGAGTAACAGAAAAGCAGCATATATCTCAAATTAGATTTATAACTGAATGGTAATCAAAAATAGAACTCACTGCTGGAAGCTTAAATTATCAACTTTTTTTCTTGTTAAACTAAAATCATCTTGCTCTGAACTATTATTTCATTTCAGTCAGCACTTTAAATGTAATGGGTGGGTGGTACATTTCTAAAAAGGAAGATTATATTTATACTTAATTATAGATATGACTGAGATCAGAGTACGATGAATACTGCTTTTTTGGCGTATAATTAATGCATCTAATAGGTGAATGACCTTGAATTTCAGAGTTGGAACCTGGAAGAGGGAAAAAAGAAGTAGGAGAAAGAAAATCTCTGGAGAAAAGCAAATGTGCCCCTGGTTTCTCGGGGCTTTCTCTGATTTTGCGTCATTCCCATTACGTTGTGATCCGATATCAGACACAACATCTTGGGGGGATGTTGCAGAACAGAGAAAAGCAGTCTCAGATGAAACCAGATTAAGCTCCTTTTCTGAACTATTGCCAAATGCTTGTGAGTCTAATTCATGTTTGGGTATTCTAGTACTCACACAGCTGCAATTCCATTCTTTCATCACAAACCTAAGTGATGTATAGTGGCTTTGTATGGTGAACTGACTCTATAAAGCCAGGATTATTTTAAATGTTAATATGAAGAAAAAAAATTCTGAACCACTATAAAACTTTGACAAACGCAAAATATATGTGTAGGTATCTACCAGACTTTGCGGCGCTAAACGCAAAATACACATTGAGTGAAATCACAAATTACATTTGTTTAAAATACCTTTTATCACAATTGAGGTCATTTCTACATAGTTAATTCTGCACAGAACTGGGTTTTCAAAGACACTGCTGAATAAGATTCCTAACAGCCATGGGGAAGTTTCTGTAAATCCCTGTCGAATAGTTGCTGCTGAATTTGCCATTCTGACCACAGAAGGGCCATTGCTGACTTACTACAGTAGCAAGAGGAGGGCGATAATTTTGCTGCTGTTGGCACTTACTCTGCAACCTAGAATATATCTTGCACCAAAGGGCAATGAAGAACAAAATATTTCCACCTGTCCACTTTTGAACTTCAAAGCTCAAAACTGAAGGTCAGTCTTTGGATGGTCTTTATTCTTGATTCCTAAAGGTCCAGGAGTACACCTTTATAAATTATTTTTATTTCTGTCCTGTGCTTGGTTTCAGCAAAAGAGAACTTGGGAAACTTAGAAAGACAAGATGCCTAAGATATCTTGCAAATCAGGGACTTAAAAGACTGTTGCGCTGTACAGTATGCAAATTATTAAAATTGTTATTTAGCAAATAATTTTTAAAGGCTTTTTGTCAGTGTCTTTTATTTCTACATTAAACATGTAATGAACATTGTATCTGTAACAAGTCAGAAGTAGAATTCATATCTATTAAGGAAAGAGGGAGGGCTTTAAGGTCAGACCGATCTGGTTGAACCTTAGCTCAAAAGCATACAGACAATGTAATCGGGGGTTAGTTATGCAACTTCTCTAAACCATATTTCCTTCCTCTGTAAAAAGGGACTAATAAGAGCTCTATCATAGGGTTATCAGGAATAGACGAAACAACGTATGTAAAATGTTCCGCAGAGCCAGGGTCCAGCACAGAGCTTACCTCTTCCTCTGTCCCCCACAAAATAGTCCCATATTACAATCCACTGATTATTATTGAAAAGATACATCAAAAGTTATGAATGATCATTAGTTAGATTCTCTATTTTCAGATAAAAAGTGCAAGCTGTGATGGTAATTTTGAAAAGTTACTATAAAAAGCTAAAAATGAGTTCTATATGGGAGTCTACATAACAACCATGATAGTCTCATGGCCTAGAGCTACACTAGCAACAAGAAATGACCAGGTTTTTTCCATATTTAATAAAGAAATTGCCCAACAATCTCCATAATTAAATTTAAGTGGCCATGTTCCCGGAACTGCCACAAGGATGAGTTCAGTGGCTCCTTTAATTTTGCTTTTGCACGCATGAGCAAACTGCTACTGTTAATTCAACTATAGGTAAGATCAAAACTAGTTACAGTTAACCAACTAGATATACAAACATAAGAAATGTATTCTATGTGATCGAATTTCATAAATCTTGTGATGTTACATTCAAACTCTTGCAGTATTAGTCACTGATAAGTAACCTCAAATATGTTTCAATTTTGTGTTTTACTCCTTACAAGGGTAATTATAAGTATTTAATCAACGTTTATGTGATACTTATCAAGTACTGTTTTAAAAATGCATATTTTACTTCTTCATGACATCACAAAAAAAATAAAAATAAATGAATGCACTAGATAGGTTTGGTTGGAAATATACGTAATTCCCAAGAAATTCAACTGCCTTAAACAAAATTATTTATTTTAGCAGTAATTGTATTTCACCTAACATTAAAAAAATTCAAATACATTGTCTTTCCTCATAAAGAAACACAACACCTTATATTTAAATGTTATAATGTGATGCAAAGGTTGCCATGGTAACTAGTACTTAATGTATAACAGAGTAATAGTCAAGTAAGACTCATGCATTTTGGTATGGAAATTACAACTGCCCAAGGGTTGGCAAGATTTATGCATACACCTATTTGACTAACCCTCAAATTGTATAAAAACAAAAAAGAGAGAGAGAGAGAATATATTATTTATTGTATACACTAAAGTGAGGAGTTTTTTTGTTTTTCTGTTTTTTGGGGTGTTTTTTGATGGTTTCTGAAAATCCATTCTGGAATCCCAGGTCACCTATTACATATTAAAAGGAGGATTATATTTGTTTGTGGGAAGGTAGAAATTTAGCAAAACGAAAACATTGAGGCAATCAGTAACCTACAATAAAAATTGGATTTGAAGAAATGTTATGTAAACACTACAGAATTTAAGATAACTATCTTCTTTGTCAGTTTAAGCTTCTTCTCAGTTCAGGAAGTTCATTTAATATATAATTCACTATGTAGTGAGTCGATATGCTATAATCACTACTTGCCTTAAAAATGTTTCCTTCAGCAATTTTGTGCCAAAGTAAAAATAGAACAATTTGAATACGACCTGTTAACATACTAGGGAATTAGCAGCACTTTTGCGATAAATATAAACATGTAGCTATAATAAATGTGCTGAAAAATATATTTGGCCAGGTTGTTATTTTAGCAAAATAAAGGCATATAAAACTGTCACAAGTCAGTCTTCATCATATTGAGTGGAAGTTACATTTCAAGGTTGTTGTAAATATCTGCCCCTCTGAGCAACGTTCTATGACAGCCATTTTTATGTAGGTTAACCTCCCTGGAGACAGGGACCAGGGTCATATGGCCTACCCAGCACCTCATATAGAGGCTCAATTATAGCCTAACGGCCAACTCTGTGTGCTATCACTAAAACAAAGTTTCCTGCTAACAACCTGCACCTGTAAATAAGGCGACACACCTATCACATGATGGGAGGAAACGGAGATTATCTGGAGAAGCAGTAGCAGATTACATCTGCACAATGTAATCTTCAAATCATCCTGAAATTATTTAAGTCCTGACAATCCTTCCAAAGCTATGCACAGCTTCAAGCCTGTCTGCACTCAAGGAGCAACTCTTTACCTCCCAAGATTCTTTCTTGAATATCTGACCAACAGTGTATGGTGTAAAGGCCAAGCTAGTGGATACGGTAGCTAAAAGAGGAAATGACTTCTTCATGTTTTAACTTCCTAGCGCAGAGATCTGCCACAGCAAATGCTCAGTAAATATTGAAGAAAAGCAGAACTAATGCTATTGATCAAATTGATGGCTTAAATAACTACTATGCTTTTGTTTTTTGGCAGAAATCTTATCCTTGAGTCATTCCAACTACTATTGCTGCTAATAATAACCACCATAGTATTAGCATAAGTAGTAACAGTAGTATGAGGAGGAGGATGGATGGATGTGAATATAAGAATAGTGGCAAGGGCCGGGCGCCGTAACTCACACCTGTAATCCCAGCACTTTGGGAGGCTGAAGTGGGCAGATTACCTGAAATCAGGAGTTCGAGACTACCCTGACCAACACGGAGAAACACTGTCTCTACTAAAAATACAAAATTAGCTGGGCATGGTGGCACATGCCTGTAATCCCAGCTGCTTGGGAGGCTGAGGCAGGAGAATCTCTTGAACCCGGGAGGTGGAGGTTGTGGTAAGTGGAGATCACACCATTGCACTCCAGCCTGGGAAACAGAGCAAAACATCCATCTCAAAAAAAATCAAGAATAGTGGCAAGGATAGTAGGTGTAGCTGTAGCAGCGGCAGCTACCAGTCAGTGTCCACTAAGTGCCAGGCACAGGTTCAGATCCTTTACACGCTAACAAGTTAGAAGATACAACCCCCAATGTACAGATGGGGACATTCAGAGTGGTTATGTGACCTGACCAATGCCATGTGGCTGGGAAGCAGTGGAGCCAAACTGGGAATTCAGTTAGGCTTGACTTCAAAGCCTATGCAAGTTCTCTGCTCCACACTCCCCTGCTATTTTCTGTATACTTGGTTTTTCTCCCCCTCCCACAACCATTAGAAAGCTCATTTTTAAGTCAAGAGCTTATCTTAAAATTTACTCCATAGGAGACCATCTAATTAAGTAGGGTCAGACAAGCCTGGGTGTGAACACCACTTACCCCCTGGATAATCCTAGATACTCTGTCTAACTTTGGTGGACAAAGCTCCTTGTCTGGGAAATGCTGTATAAGAATGCCTACCCATGGTAAGAATTCGGTTAGAATACAAAGTACTTAGCAAAGTTCCTAGCACTTACTGAGGCTTAAGTGTAAGGAATATTTTTATATATGTTGTATATTTAAAAATCTTACCATATATTAATACAGAAGGTGTTATATAATATTATAAGTTTGGATGAAATGATACGATGTATGATATATATGTCATGCACATATACATAAATTTCTAACAGGCCCAGGACACATGAGGCTGAAAAACAGCAAGCCTGCGTAGACAACTGAAATCTCAGTTCTTCAGTGTGATCCTCCCACTACCTCTGCCTCTGCTCTCCATGGCTGCCTGCCACTCATCTCTAATCTTCATCTCCACAATGGGGTCAATCATCTTCTCTAAAAAGGTTCAAATTCATTTTCTTTATTATTATTATTTCTTTTCCCCCAGTCTTCTTTCATTCCAGTCCTCTTTCTTCTGGACTTTTCCTTCCACTTCATCTGAAAAATTTAACATGTATATCATTGATGGCAAGTAACTTTTTTTTTTTTTTTGAGATGGAGTCTTGCTCTGTCACCCAGACTGGAGTGCAGTGGCATAATCTCCGCTCACTGCAACCTCCACCTCCCGGGTTCAAGTTATTCTCCTGCCTCAGCCTCCTGAGTAGCTGGGACTACAGGAACACACCACCATGCCCAGCTATTTTCTTTGTATTTTTAGTAGAGATGGGGTTTCACTGTGTTAGCTAGGATGGTCTCGATCTCCTGACCTCATGATCCTCCCGCCTAAGCCTTCCAAAGTGCTGGGATACAGGCGGGAGCCACCGTGCCCAGCCCTTGCAAGTAACTCTTTTTTTCTCTTTTTCTCATCTGTGTTATCCTCAAGGGCAGAAAGTGAGCTCCAATCATGTTTTTATTCCTGGCATCCAACAGAGAGAGCCCCAATACATAGTATGCCTTCAGTAAAGACCAACTGGATAAAATAATTTATTAGCTATGGAAGATGCTTGCATGATTTTAACCATCACTAGTGTAAAGATAACTAGATACATCTCTACCCCAGCAGACACATAATTCTTCTATCTCTATACTCAGTCTTGTCCTCAGCTTTTCTCCTGTGCTTTGGAGTGGTTTTTAAAAACATCACCTCATGAAGAATGCTTCACACAAAATGTAAAATTTGATCCTTCATATGCAAAAGGCTCAATGCATCTTTTCCACAAAACTTCTGCTGATTCCTAAATACACTCTGAGTCCTTTAAAGTACATTTGAAGAGTAAGAACTTGTAATGTCTGTGAGGAAATCAGTTGTATGTTTTTCTAGACACCTGATGGCTTACCTTTGTTCTTATCTATGATAGGTTTGATTGAAAATGGTTAAACTTCCCTAAATACATGAGGCTGTTAAATAGGTCATCATTCATCCAAAGGGCCGGGTTCTAAAAAGAATTTGGAGCAGTTGGGATAACCCAGGCACTGTGCAGGAGGAACAGATTCAGCAGTGCCATATACCTTCAGTAGAAGAAACACTGCAGCAGAGAGGACAAAGAAACAGCAAGAGAAGGGAATGGCGACTGTGGGAACACAGCATATGAAATAGGTTAGGAGAACTTCAAACAGCCAGCTGAGAAATGACTCCCCTTAGTAGGTAGCAAGGAAGTCTTAACATGATATTTAGCACTTGGATTCTACCTTCTTAACTACCGACAATAGGCTGGGTCAGCTAGGGTCAAAGCCACAAAAATAGCCAAAGGAGACTAGAGACAGAACTTCGATCACCAAGACAACAACTTAAGAACTGAGTTTCAACACAATAAAAGTTTTGGTGTGTTTCTTCATAGGAAGTGATATGGCCCAATTTTTCTTAGACTATGCAGGCATCAATTTGTCTGAACTCTTCTGACAATGCCAACTTTTCCAGAATGGCACCATTAAATACCTAAAAACAATGTTCTAAGACCAAGGTCACCAAACATTTTTCTTAAAGGAGCAGACAGAAAATATTTTAGTCTTTGCTGGCTATATGGTCTCTGTTGCAACTATGCAACTCTGTCATTGTCACAGTAAATCAACTGTGCGTAATACGTAAATAAACAGGTCAGGCAGTGTTCCAGTAAAACTTTATTTATAAAAAGTGGCTGTTGGTTGGATTTGGCCTCAAGCCATAATTTGCTATCCCCTTTTCTTTTTCTTTTTTTTTTTTTTTTGAGATGGAATTTCACTCCATCACCAGGCTGGAGTGCAGTGGCACTATCTCGGCTCACTGCAACCTCCGCCTCCCAGGTTCAATTGATTCTCATGACTCAGTCTACCGCGTAGCTGGGACTACAGGCACACATGCCACCACGCCCAGCTAGTTTTTGTATGTTTAGTAGAGACGGGGTTTCACCACGTTCACCAGGATGGTCTCAGTCTCTTGACCTCGTGATCAACCCACCTCGGCCTCCCAAAGTGCTGGGATTATAGATGTGAGCCACCACACCCAGCCTGCTAATCCCTTTTCTAAAAAAAAGAAGGTATAGGATATATTCTCAATGTTCAATTGCACTGCCAGGGTAGAAATGTCATGAGATCTACGGATGCATCTTCAGACTTCACTCTCCCCATCACCCCAGCCTCACCTACAACATTCATGCACTGTGGACAGAATTGGCCTTCTAAAATCCAGAGCTGCTCCCATTCCCTCAAGCAGACAAAACTTCAGAGTTTGAAAATACTGAGCCCCCAAGCTCCACCCATGGCCAATCTAGTACGAATCTACCTTCCAGGCCTCTCTTTCCTCTTTCACACATTTCTCCACTAAGATGCACTGAACACTACTATGAGCCAGCCACTGTTCTAGGTGCTGGGAATACAGTCCTCATCTGTCTCTTCCCCTTCCTGCAGCGTCACATGGAATTGCTCATGGTTTCCTAATTACTCTCTTGCTCATACAAATGTTTCTCTGCACTTCTACAAAGGCTAACCCCTCTTCCTGAAAGATCCTTTCTTCCCGTTCAACAGCAGAGAAGCCACTTCCAAACAACCATGAGGACCGATCCGATGTCTTCTCCTTGAGACTCCTTCCCCAACACAGCTGGGGAGGTTAGCTCCCCTACCCCGGGCTTCAGGTCACTCCCTTATCACAAGGCCTTGGCCTTACAGGCAGATGTAGAAGGGAACATCCTCACTATTGAGTCCCAAGCCCTAGCACGGAGATGCCACTCAGTAAATGGCAGCAATCACACAAATAACAGTCAATATCTTTACAGTGCTTGGTATGTTTCAGGCTCTGTTGGCTATGCAACTCATTTAATATTCATAACCCTCAAGGAGGGGATTCTATTAATACTGCTTTACAAATAAGATGGCCTGAGGCAGAAATAAGTGAAGTATCCACTAAGATTACTTGAAAAAGATTTCATGATGTATGAATAACCAAATTGTGTGAATCCCACTGATCTTTCTTACATCTTCTGGAGTCACACTGTTCCTGCAAATCCCATATCTGAAATTTTCAATAATCAACTCATGCTTATCCTGAAATCACATGCTTGGAGCCTCCCAACTGCCTTCTCCTTTCTTATCTCCAACAACTACCAGCTTCAGAACTTCAGCTCTATTCAAAAGAAAATGGTCAGGTATGGTGGCTCATGCCTGTAACCTCAGCATTTTCAGAGGCCACAGTGGGAGGATCACTTGAGACCAAGAGTTCAGGAGTTGGAGGCTGCAGTGAATTATGACAGCACCATTGCACTCTAGCCTAGGCAACACAATGAGACTTTGTCTCTTAAAAAAAAAAGAAGAAGGAGAAGAAAGAAGAAGAAAAAGGAACAAAGAAGAAGAAAAAAGGAAGAAGGAAGGAGGTAGAAGGAAGGAGTAAGGAGAAGGAAAAGGAAGAACAAAGAAGAAAACATGTATCTGACCCTGACCTTTGGACTCCAATGTCCATTCCCCACTTAAACAGTAACTGTCCCTTTTTTGAAATCCATTCTGAACTTGCTTATTCCATAAAATCTTTGTAAAATAACTGGCCTCCAATGATTCGGTTTACTCAATATTCATACACATAACATTATAATCAGCCTTAAATGTTTATGAGCAAGATGCTATTAAAATAACAAACAAGCAAATAACTTTACAGAGTTAGAACAGGACTGTGATCTTTAGGCTTCCTTAGAGTAACTGTAGAGCATTTGCATTTATAAATATTCTATTTTCTCTCCACGGATGTAGGACAGGAATATTCTTATTATGCTTTCTTATATTTCTCATTATAAATATATTTAGATATTCAGCATATGACACTGACTTGCTGAACTAGTTCTCAAGCCAGTTTAACAAAAATCATGAAAGGATTCAGCAGTATAAACACTTTTAAAAGACCGAAATAATCTTGTGTATCAATTTTTAAAAGAAAATCTTCTCACACAAGTATTTCCCAAGAAAGTACTTACACACATGTGTTTGGATGACTCAAAATTAAAGGAGACTTTAATGCAAATTCAAACAAATTCCAAAAAGAGAAAGATGGATAGGGTAGAGAAGACATGAATTCTAAAGTTTATCTGGAATATTAACATATGGTAATAGGAAAATTTTTAACAAGATGTAAGTTAAGAATACATATATTTTAAGCAAAGTAAATTAAAACAATGTGTTACTGCTGCCAGATCAGGAAATATTACAGAGAGATTTATGGCAAGGCTGTCATTGAAAAAAATCAATGAGAAAATGATAAATTCTTCAATAAATGGTATCTAAAGTTTTTTGGTATTTAAGGGGGTAAATGTAGGTTTTGGTTTCATACTTTATATTAAAATATATTTACATACAAAGGTTAAAACATAAAAGTCTGAGAATAAAATATAAGCAATTAAGTAGAGATGACCTTTGTTAGCTATGATATCAGAGCTAGAAAAATTAGAACATGCTGGGACCCAAACTACATACTTGTTTTTGTAAACCATTACAAGCTTATGCTTGTAATCTCAACACTTTGGGAGGCTGAGGCGGGCAGATCACTTGAGGTCAGGAGTTCGAGACGAGCCTGGCCAACATGGCGAAATCTCGTCTCTGCTAAAAATACAAAAATTAGGCAGGTGTGGTGGTTCACACCTGTAATCCCAGTGACTTGGGAGGCTGAGGCAGGAAGAATCACTTGAACCCAGCAGGCAAAGTTTGCAGTGAGCTCCAGGAGGCAAAGTTTGCAGTGAGCTAAGATTGTGCCACTGCACTCCAGTCTGGGCAACCGAGCAAGACCCCATCTCAAAAAAATATATAAATAAATAATAATAGTAAAATGATCCAAACCACACAAAGTTGAACAAAATCTTTTTTAACAGATATTTAATGGAAAGATAAATACCCTTAATAAAATGAAAAGCTTTTACATTGTAATAAGAATAAAACTAAACAGACTGGAGAAGAACGTGAACCATCCCTTTATGAAAGGAATGAGTTTGAAATTTGGCAATAAATACATGACAAGCTATTCGGCAAATTAAAATAAGACAAATTTTCAACTGCCAGTATGGAAGTTCACTTTCATATGTAGCTAATGGGAATGTAATCCGGTATAAACTTTCTGGAAGGCAAGACAAAATGTACGGCAAAATATTAAAACATATGCCTTCTGACTGAGAATTTTCAAGTTAAAAATGTTAACTCTATGGATAATATTGGACAAGTGTACAAAAACATGTGTGCATAGATGCCTACGGCAACATTATAGCAGTGAAAATTTAGAAAAGCCTGGCAGTAGTTTTATTAAATTAAGGAAGATATATAAAATAACATGATAAATTTACATTTAATAAAAAAGCATGTTTTTAAAAGTAGCACTGTAGCCCTATAGCATATGACCTGTTTTTCTTTTTTCCTTTTTTTATTTCTTTTTGAGACGGAGTCTTGCCCTGTTGACCACTCAGGAGTGCAATGGCATGATCTCAGCTCACTGGAATCTCCACCTCTCAGGTTCAAGGGATTCTCCTGCCTCAGCCTCCCGAGTAGCTGGGACTACAGGTGCGCACCACCATGCCCAGGTAATTTTTGTATTTTAGTAGAGACGAGGTTTCACCATGTTGGCCAGGCTGGTCTTGCACTCCTGACCTTGTGATTCATCTGTCTCGGCCTCCCACGCCCGGCCATGACCTGTTTTTCTAAAAAGTATCTTCAAGTTAAACCATTCTCTACAATTCCACCATCCTCAGTCAAATCATGATGTTCAGAATATTTCTTGTTTTGGCGAATTCTGTGGTTTA
This sequence comes from Cacajao melanocephalus, assembly GCA_963573385.1. Taxonomy (NCBI): domain Eukaryota; kingdom Metazoa; phylum Chordata; class Mammalia; order Primates; family Pitheciidae; genus Cacajao; species Cacajao melanocephalus. The sequence goes on from CAUYLG010038405.1 coordinate 318,618, forward strand.
TATTTGTTATAAAAATCATAACCTGAGTAACTTCAGAGATTTCTGCAAGGTAACTTTAGATGATAGTGAAAGGCAACGAAGATTATCTTCATTTCAGAAATATCTCTCCAACTTTGTTTATAGCAGGATAAAGACTAAGTTGATTATATCTGTGCATGCACAGGCCAGGTAAAAGCTGCCAGGGGAGTCTGTCAGATATTCAAGAGCCTTCTATAGAACATACTGAAAACAAATCTTCAAAGTCTACATATACGAGATAAGACCATTTGACCAAATTTTTAAAATATATAAGCTAAGTTGATTTTCATTTTCCATATGGAGACTGTCATTATTTATAATTTACTAATGGACACTTATAAATAATGTCATTATTTATAATTTACAAATGCATATTAAAAATATATGAGAGAGAGCTGGACTTAGCAGATGTGTAGATTCTCCCATTGCTGGGTCCCACTTTTCTGTTGGGGCTTACTTCCTCACTGCTTTTAACCAAATTATTTTCTGTAGAGCACTAGATAAATGCCTGCATTGCTGCTGAGTGAGCTTTGGCATGGGTCAACGCCGCAAAGCAGAGGGGCACAAAGCAATGACCACGCTGTTTTCCTCATCTGCCAAAAGTTAGCTCCCGAAAGCTCTCCCCCAACCAACAATGGACTTTACAGTGAGCCCATCAGCCTTTCAACTAAACAGCCTTTAAGGGACAAATAGGATAAAAGTCTAAAGTTTTGTCTGGGCACAGTGGATCACACCTATGATTCCAGCACTTTGGGAGGTCGAAGCGGGTGGATCACCTGAGGTCGGGAATTTGAGACCAGCCTGACCAACATGGAGAAACCCCATCTCTACTAAGAATACAAAATTAGCCAGACGTGGTGGCGCATGCCTGTAATTCCAGCTACTCTGGAGGCTGAGGCAGGAGAATTGCTTGAACTCAGGAGGGGGAGGTTTGCATTCAGCAAAGATTGCTCCATTGCATTCCAGCCTGGGCAATAAGAGCCAAACTCTGTCTCAAAAAAAATAGACAAACACTAAGTTTTTTGTATGAGAGGGCCTAATTCTTAAAATTGTTAAATATATACATATTTTTTGACCATGTGGATAGGGCTTCTTTATTTTAATAGATTTCCAAATCTTCTGTGAACTGAAAGAAGGAAGACATCTGAGGGGTATAAAAACCACGAAATGTGATTCCTGATTTATTTGTTACTTGGTTTTTTTCTCCAGAAAAGGTAGATATTTATTTATTTGTTCATTTGAAGTTTCAAAATCTCTTGCCCTCAATTCTAAAATTTTAGAAGGTTTGAAAGCTGTAGTTTGTGACAAAACCTGAACTAATGTGATAATATCTACAATCTTCGTCTTTGGCTTACTAGGTGTATCTACTCACATGTTTTGATACAGAAAAAATAATCTATATATACATTGTGGCTGTTTCAGACTCCACTGGGGAGTTACACAGGACATGTTATATGTACCATATTAACTTCCTAAAATGCAAATGATTCTTAAATTCTTAAATACCTATGGCTCCAAGGGTTCTAAATGAGAGACTGTGGCATTGAATAGTCCTTTCCTACAATGTGCTTAGCAGCATGGCTTAAAAGAAAAGTTACTCTATCAATCATCTTTTAATTACTTTTAGAGATAATGTCAACACCTAAACCTATTTAAAGTAAAAGTGGCTTTCAATTCCCTTAGAATATTCACACCTAGCCTGCTCAATTTTGGCAGATGTATTTGAGCACAGCCAGTTTGTCCAAACCCAGTAGGTCCTCTACAGGAAGACAGTGTAGCCTTTTCCTTTACTGTTTGCCATATGGTCATTTTCTTCATTGCTGGAGAGCATTTTCATATGTTTGTTACATGGTCATTTTTTATTTACTGAGGAGCATGCTCATATACATATTTCCACAGACATATATATTTCCATATATATATAAGCACGATCATAACTTTTTTTTTCTTTGAGACAGAGTTTTGCTCTTGTTTCCCAGGCTAGAGTGCAATGGCACAATCTCGGCTCACCGCAACCTCCACCTCCCAGGTTCAAGCAATTCTCCTGCCCCAGCCTCCCAGGTAGCTGGGATTGCAAGTGCCTGCCACCACACCCAGTTAATTTTGTACTTTTCTTAGTAGAGATGGGGTTTCTCTATGTTGGTAAGGTTGGTCTCGAACTCCCAACCTCAGGTGATTCACCTACCTCGGCCTCCCAAAGTGCTAGGATTACAGGTGTGAGCCACTGTGCCCAGCTGATCATAACTATTAAATAATTTTGATTGTTTTGATTTCAAAATTACTTAACTGGACATTTAATTTTAAGTGTTAACTGAAGAAAGTTCTATATACCCAAAATAATTTATGGTTCAACCACCCAGGTTATACTTGTGTGGTAGAGATGAAAATCATCTCCCTTAGAACCCAAGGTGATCTTTGCTCTGTAATAAGTGTTGCACATTCAAAGCCAAATTTCTCTAAAATTTTTTAGCACACACTCTAAAACTGTCAAGGCAATCTGGTGTAGAACAGCTGTGTACATGTATTCATAGGTTTGAATAATTATGTGTGCTTATGTATAAGGTAGTATGTATATGTGTAACATAGATATAAAAATGATTGACATTAATTGGTTTATATGTATACTTCCCCCATCTCAACACACACAAACTTATCTGCCATCCTCCCTCCTTCTTGCAGACATACACTACAAGTCCCGGAACTTCTATTCCTTTGCCTGAATGGCCAATACTGGCTAAAGGGGCTGAGGAAATTATAACATATCAAGAACATTTTCATAGTTCAACCGAGTTTCAGGATTCTGCTCCTTTGGTGGCCCCTTCACCAATGCAATGTAGGAAAGCATATGATGTCTTCAGAAGACATGTACAAATAATAAGGTAATTTCTTCCATAAACATTCTCATCACATTTCAGCAACTATTCTAAGCACTGAAGATAACTGACATTACAACGTACTTCTCATTTATGAATGTGCAGGAAAACATGAACAAGGAAATAAATTAGTAGAGTAGGATTTAAACCCTTGCCTCTTCCAGCGAAATGAGTGAGGTTTGCAAGGCATCCTATATATTCAAACAGAAGATAGAATGTAAAATATCCCAAAAAAGCTGTATGCCAAGGGAATGATTAACAGATGATCAAACTCTAGATAAGATTTAATAAGGAGAAGAAAACTTCGCTAAATCAATTTATTTATGGCTATTTTACACCCTCTAATGAAATAATCATCAATAGATCCTAAAATCAACAGGTGAAAGACAATGTAAAACTCTGTATTATGGGGATCTGGTGGGCAACACATGAATTCACGGAACAATCTAAGCATCATGAGAATTGAATGGCCACATATTGTCTATTTCTTGATGTGAAGCACATAACATATACAAGATTACCCATTAAAAAACCTCATAGTGTTTTTGGCCGGGCGTGGTGGCTCATGCCTGTAATCCCAGCACTGTGGAAGGCCAAGGTGGGCAGATCACCTGAGGTCAGGAGTTAGAGATCAGCCTGGCGAACATGGAGAAACCCCATATCTACTAAAAATACAAAAATCAGCTGGGCATGGTGGCGTGTGCCTGTAATCCCAGCTACTGGGGAGGCTGAGGCAGGAGAATCACTTGAACCCAGGAGGTGGAGGTTGCAGCAAGCCGAGATCGCACCACTGCACTCCAGCCTGGGTGACAGAGGGAGACTCCATCTCCAAAAACAAAACAAACAACAACAAAAAAAGTCATGAGATTTATAGATGCTACCTCACTCTCCCCATTACCCCAGCCTCACCTAAAACATTTGTACACTGTAGACAGAATTGGTCTTCTAAAAAAATATTCACACTGTTTTAAGAAAGTTTTCAAATTTGTGTTGGGTCGCAGTGTCCCGTGCGCCACGGGTTAGACAAGTTTGCTCTAAATGCAAGTATCAATTAACAGGAAGCACGGAGAACAGATGAACATGCTGTATGACACCACAAAGAAGTAATCAGCCAAATCCATAATGTGGGCTTTCTATAAGAAAATGGAACCAGTTTTATTTAATATTTAAAAAGAGGGAAACCAGTCATGTTGTAGATTTTAAGAAGACTTCCAAGTCATGATAATCAAACAAAATGTGTGAACGTGGTCTAGATGCTGATTCAAACATGCCAGCTGTAAAAAGGGATGTGGGAGACAACTGAGGAACACCTCAGTATACTCTTAAAGAAATCCTGATAGTCTTGCTAGCTGCAATATGGCACTGTGGCTATGTAAAACAAAGGAGGGGGCTTATTTGTTAGAGATGCTCCTGAAATATTTCTAGGAGAAATAATATGCTGTCCAGTCTTTGCCTTAAGATATTTCAGGAACATAAAGTGAAGGGGATGCTATATAACAAAAGACTGGGAAAATGGTGACATCTGTTGAAACTGGATAACGAATACATAGTAGTGCATCTTATAATACTTTATTTTTGTATGTATTGAAAACTTACATAATGAAAAAGTTTGACATGTCGATAACATAAATTCTACATGTTTTGAAACATGTCTCTTGACTGAGACTCGAATTGTCTTCTCAACACCAGCAGTGGGGTTAAACTCTACTGATTCCTTTCAGATTTCTATTTTGTCCCTTTCTCAGTGTAACAGAATTTTTAAAACTGGCACAGAGACATACTCCTTGGAGACACCAGACTGAAGGTCAAACAGATGGTCAGGGAAAGAACCAGAAGTCCCACTTGATTTGAGGACCAGGCTATAAATGTGTCCCTTTGGCCCCTGTGTCACAATGCTGGTTTCCTTTTCAAGTCAGAGGCGGAAGTGGCTGAAGTCCATGAAACAGGATCAGATAGCACGTGACAGTCCTTGCAAGGAAATACACATTCCCCATAATCACTTCAAGATAACCAACTTTATACATTCTCCCTGTGAATTCACACTGCCCTCACACCTGCACAGGTACTCACCAGGAAATTTAAAAAACTTTAAACATTCTAATTTTGGCATTAAGATAAAAAAAGTTGTTGAGGGGGGAGATAGCAGCTGTATTTTTTAGGCTGACATAAATAAAAATGTATTCATTAAATGTTTATAAACGTCAAAATTCAGTAGCTTACTAAACTGGGTTATCTGGCTACTGCTCAAACATCAGCTTGTCAATCTGCAGGAGCTGTGCATTTTTAGCTTTCAATTAAAAACTGAACATCAAAGTTGTGTGTGTGTGTGTGTGTGTGTGTTTTTT
>CAUYLG010038407.1:0-23441 GCA_963573385.1 Cacajao melanocephalus
CCTTTTTGCACTGGTTTCTTCCCATTTTTGTGGATTTATCCACCTGTTGTCTTTGTAATTGCTGACTTTCAGATTGGGTCTGAGTGAACGTCTGGCTTGTTGGTGATGAAGTTTTTTCTGTTTCTTAGTTTTCCTTTGGCAGATGCCCCTTTCCCACTGAGCTTGGCTTTCCCAGGTTCAGCTGTACTTACTGTAAAACTCTCGGTCCTCAGTGCTTCCAACTGCTGTTCTCCTTGTGGGGATGGGACCAGCCGAGCCCGACTCAAAGGGCCCCCAGTTGCGTATACTCTGCACCGAGAAGTGCTGCGCCGTGCCAGGGCACCGGCAAAACAGCTGTGCCGGCCAAAAGAGTTGCGCTGGCGATCCGTGTGGCTCCTCTGCGGAGAATCTCCCAGTTTGTGGGCCACAGAAATTCGACTGAAATTGCGGCATCCACTCACTCTCTGTGCTTTCACTGGGAGCTACAATCCTGAGCTGTTGTTAATCGTCCATCTTGGATGTCTCCGCCCAGTGATGAAGTTTTTTCTGTTTCTTAGTTTTCCTTTGGCAGACGCCCCTTCCCCGCACAGCTGGACCTTCCCGGTTCACCTGTGCTTACTGTGAAACTCTCAGTCCTCAGCACTTCCAATTGCTGTTCTCCTTTTGGGGATGGGACCAGCCAAGCCGGACTCAAAAGTCACCCCATCCCGTATACTCCGCATCGAGAAGCGCCGTGCCGGGGCGCTGGCAAAATAGCCGCGCCAGCCAAAAAAGTCACGCTGGCAACCCGTGTGGCTCCTCCACCGGGAATCTCCCAGTCTGTGGGCAATAAAAATTCATCTGAAAGTGCGGCATCCACTCGCTCTCTGTGCTTTCACTGGGAGCTGCAATCCTGAGCTGTTGTTAATCGGCCATCGTGGATCTCCCTGGAAGTGATTTTCAAACATGAACAGGAACATAGGAGTCTTGTTGTTAATTACAAAGACATTGAAATACATGTAAATTTTAAAGATGTAGAGAAAATGAAATGAATAGATGTTCATTTTATGCACATTGGTGATCACCCTAACCCAAATATCCTATTTTTTAGCTGATAATGACAGAAATATCAGAGCTTCTAAAAAATAAAAGATGTCATTGATAGCATAAATCAATCTAGGTAACATAAAAAAAAATTTCCATTCAAGGATAATATTTGCTTTTTGAAACTCAAAATAATAGCTACTTCTTAAATGTTACTTGTCCAGATAACCTCTTTCTGTGACAGTTGCATATAACTAAAGTTTCTATTATCGAAGTCACTGAGAGTTCTATTCCTAGAAATGTGACCACAAATTGATTTACACTAATATTGTTGATTTTATTATTTAGTTATGAGGACTCTCTCATGAGCATTAGTGGATGACTTCAGAGTTTGTAGATGGAAGAATAATTATTTGCTAAATGTAATACATTGGTTTCCAAACGTTTACTTTTCTTATAAATAACTGCACCATAAATATATCAAGATACCATGACAACTCATGTATTTTTGTCATGTTCTTAAGCTGGACATTATTAAGACTATATGCAACCTAAGTCCAAATTGTCTTACAGTGATCCTATGAAGTTTGATGAAAATTTCATGTTTATACTAATTAGATTTCTACTGAAAATCTTACCACTTTATCTCAAGGAGAGAAGCATGAAAACCCTAATATCTCAGTTTTTGAAAGTAAGTGGATTTTAATACATACTTTACCATTTTTTCACAGCTTTGTTTTATAATCAATAAGAATAGTTTAAAAGAGTATTCTATAATGATACTCATCCAATAAATAAACTGTGATCATAATTAGAATGACAAATCACAATGATATATATCCCTTGGAAGTTAACACATTAACCAGAAATATCACCTGATTAATAGGAATTTCGAAAGGTTTTGAAATGCATTGAAACACAGTTGAACATTTTTTTTCTGAAATGGCTTGATTTTTCAGAAACCAGCTAAATATTCAATATATCAAAAATTTAGTACTGTATATGCATTTTTCAAAAAGGTATAGCACACATATATTAATAATGGGCATAATGATGTAATCAAACTACAAAATTAAAAATACTTCATCTATTTGCTTTATTCTGGACTCACATAGCAGAAAAAGAAAAAGAAAAACAATGATTACCTAAGCCACTGCTAAGAATAGAACCATAAAAATATACCTATCAGAATAATTCTGTTTTATTTTAACCAAGTTGGAAATTAACATCAGGGTTTATATAAATTAATAAACGAAAATTGATTATTGCTATAATTAAAAATAACTACAATAAAGCTTGCTTCACTCTATAGATAACAGTGTGATGACTGTTCTCAGTCTAATATTCAAGCCCCGCCTTTGAGAAATTTGCAATCTAGGAAGTAAGAAACAACATATATAACAAACTGAAGAATGAGCAGAAATGGAAAAAGATCATCAGGCTTTAAGAAAAGACATAAGAAGAGATAAATAATGTAGGAAAAAGTATTGTAAAAGCCAGAAGTTTCCTCCCACCGCTAGAAATTGTAAGAGTGGTAATAAAACTTTTGAAATGATTTCCAAAAGAAATAACTTAAAAATCCCAATTTAGATTTGAAACTAGTATGTTGCTCTTGACAGAAGTAGCTTCCCTGAGGGAAATTAAATAAAGAAAACATGGCTTTTCTGCCACAATAAAAGTAAGGGTGAATATGAAAACCGAGAATGAAATGTATACTGGAACGTGTATAGTACATTGAAAGTAAGTTTCGAGAAGTGGGTTGACAAAGGTTTTTGCCTTTGGGATGGGGAGATTTTATTAAATTCCTTATGTTTTAATTTTTCAGCTTCAATGACTGTTCAAAAGAAACTTATTGTTACATAAATACCATATGTAAAAGAAGTAAGAACAATTGTTAAAAGGAGCAAACAGTAAACCCCAAATTATTTTATTAAACCATATCAATATATAATAAAATGTCACAGTGCACATTATTCTATTTAATAGAGTTATTTCTTTCCAAGTTATTTGTAGTTGAGGATTTTAAACATGCTTAATGACCTGAAATGTTAAACTATCGCATAAAATTAGGCAAGTAATTCACAGTGTAAGTGAAAAATAAGAATAAAATATTATGTTACTATCTAACATAGTTAACTGGTTGTTTAGATCGTCTATGGTTAAAATCATAGAATAAATACATCAACAGTTTATGTTGTCAAAAAATTAAACCATTATTCTACCTGTTACTTGTAATAGAAATATATATTCTAGAACCAATAAGGGACCTTCTTAGAAGAATTTTTTTTAAAGTAAAAGCTATACACAAAAGGGGCTTGCTTGTTCTTACAGTTTCTAGATGTTTATTTCAAATGGAAATAACAGAATATTTCCAGACACAGTTGGCAAATTAATTTTTGAAAAAGCTCTGCCAGATTCAGTTTGTTGATGCTTTTGTTTGTTTAATCTGCTGCCTTAATTGTAAGAGGCATAAGACACAAATTAATATATTTTAGTACACATGTGAACCATCATAGTGTGTATAAATGGGTAAGTACACTTATGAATTTGTTTGTATGCAAATAATGTAAGTGTTATAGTGATCACTGAAAACAGATTATTGAGATTTGGCTTTACTTTGTGGTACTATTTCCCTATATTGTAATCCAAATATATATATATATATATATATATATATATATATATATATATATTTTTTTTTTTTTTTTTAAATGCCTCTGTGAGGGAGGTGAACATTACCCACCAGGGCCTGGGTGTGGGCGGCTAAGGGAGGAATAGCAGGGGTGGGGAGATTGGGAATGGATAGTATTAGGAGAAATACCTAAATACCTAATGTAGATGATGGGGTGATGGATGCAGCAAACCACCACCATGACAAGTGTATACATATTTAACAAACCTGCATGATCTGCACATGTACCCCAGGAAGTAAAGTAAAATAATAATAAAAAAATGCGTCTGTGAAGAGGATCATACTCAAAGGAAGACTAGAAATCAGCACAGTCACACCTTTTTCTTATCCCCTAAATCACCTACTCAGATAAATCCTGACAAAACAACTGTTTGTTAGAATGGCTGAGAAGAATGACGTTTTACATTGCTTTTTCAATTCTAAATATAATCACGTTAAAAATATTCTTTATATAACTTCTTGGAATTAATTAGCTATCTATAATTTCCCGAAGGGAGAGATCTTGTTTGCAGGTTAAGAGTGTCATTATTTTGAGTAACTATTCCACTAATAACCTTTAAAACTTAACTTCAGGCCAATTAATTTGAATGTACTCCAATTTCCAAGTATATTCTCTCTTGTAATGCAAAACAATATTATTTTCCAGAATTACCTATTTAAGTAGTACTTATTGCCTAGATATGTTAGATTCTACAAAAATTAAACAAATTATTTTCACAGATTTTCTAACATATAAGGTAGCTAGCATTTTGAATGTTGAAATCTGTAATAGGGTTCTCTAGAGGGACAGGACTAATAGGATAGATGTCTATATAAAAGGGAGTTTATTAAGGAATAGTGACTCATACGGTCACACAGTGAAATCCTACAAAAGGCAGTCTGCAAGCTGAGGAGCAAGGAAGCTAGTTTGAGTCCCAAAACCTCAAAATTAGGGAAGCCAACAGTTCAGCCTTCAATCTGTGTTTGAAGGCCCAAGAGCCCTCCAGCAAATCAATATTGTAAGTCTAGGAGTCCAAAAACTGAAGAACTTGGAGTCCAATGTTCAAAGGCAGGAAGCACCCAGCACAGGTGAAAAATGAAGGCCAGAAGACTCAGCAAGTCTGGTCCATCCAACTTCTTCTGACTGCTTTATTCTAGCTGTGATGGCAGCTGATTAGATGGTGCCCACCCATATTAAGGGTGGGTCTGCCTTTCCCAGTCTACTAAGTCAAATGTTGGCAACACCTTCACAGACACACCCAGGAACAAAACTTTTCATCCTTCAAACCAATCAAGTTGACACTCAATATTAACCATCACAGTATCACATAATTCATTATTATGTTTTCTTGGGAATGCTTAGTCATTTTTCAAATATATCAATTTAATGTTTTTCCTTTTAGGTATATTACAGTGCCATTTGAGAAACTACACTCAAGTACAGTTTCATGATAATATTTTCAAGTAGTCATGGTAATATTTTTTGAACAATTAAAAGAAAAAAGCAAATTTAAAATTTATAAATTTATAGTGTTTACATGTTTTTTAATGGATTACCTTTGATTAATCCTATAATACCATTTAAAAAAGAGTTTATATAATAAAACAATTCCGGGTAAACCACATCTATATTATCATAGGTTGTATCATATCCTGCTATTGTCTATTCTACGGTAAGTAATTATCCTCATCGTTCATATAACTAGGTAAAGTAATTCAGAGCTTATAAAGGATTGCTTTTATTATAGTTCTGTAAATGCATCAGATTATTATATATTGTCCTTTTTACATTTAAAAGTCATTTTTCAAAATGCTTACATTTCAGAATTTATCTTATGCTGTTTAAATTTTCAATTTTGAAAACAGATATTATAAAAAGATAACACTTTTTTCTTCCTTTGATCTTTAGTCTCTTATATTCTGTAATTATTTATTTATTCACCATGATATTTTATTTCCCAAGAAATATGTGTAATTCTCTGTTTTTCAGTTCATTCTACTTTACAGTATTTTTAAATCAGTAGAAAATTTTTAATACTTTATGGCTACTGAGTTTAGAATTCTGAGAGTCACATTATTTTTTGATGAAAATTTGATACTGATAAATTGCCAAAACTTTCTTCCACTTTCTGGAAAACATTTTCCCTTATGACAAATACCAATTTTTTTAAACTATGGTTAAAATTTATTTTCTAATTTAGATCCTGGAAGAATTTTTACTTTCTTGAATAACTGAAAACAATTTTTCTTTTCTCACTCTCTCTCTCTGTATATGAAGATAACATATAATATTACCTCAAATATTATACATTATCCCAACTTGTGTGGTCAATAGTAATGTCTATATTATGGCTGCAGGCTGCCTTCTGCTCCTATCAATGGGTTTTTAAAATGAGTTTCCTTCTAACACATATACTTTCCTTGTGAAACACTTATCTCTATTTTACCTAACTCAAAAAAAAAAGTATCACAGTTAATTGCTCTTCAAAAGCTCTAGTAAAATTTGTCAAATCAAAATCAAAGTTGATGCCAAGTAAACCATTAGCGATTATTTTCATTTCACTGTCCTTCATTATTCAGATATAAGCTGCAGTCAAATTCTTATATTTAAAAAATTCATTTTAATGAGTTTTATCTCTTCCAAAATTATTATGCAGTTGCAAGGAGTTCTCTGTAAATATTTGACAGAAACATCTCAACTTTCTTGAAAAATGTTTGAACTATCCTAAAGTGAAATGATAACTCTCTCTAATGAGTTTGGAAGGAGTAGGAACTTGCTAGACTTATTAAAGAACATCATTTAATTATTCTACATAAAATAACTTCAATGAGGAAAATGTCATACATATACATCATGGAATACTATGCAGCCATAAAAAGAATGAGACTGATGCCCTTTGCAGCAACATGGATAGAACTGAAGGCCACTATCCTAAGTGAACTAACACAGGGACAGAAAACCAACACTGCTTGTTTTCAATTACAAGTGGAAGCTAAACATTGGGTACACATGGACAAAAAGAAAGGGAAGAGTAGGCACTGAGGCCTACTTGAGGGTGGAGGGTGAGAGGAGGGTTTGAAAAACTACCTGTCAGGTACTATGTGTTTTATATTTGAGTAATGAAATCATCTGTGCATCCAACTTCCATGACATACAATTTATCTATATAACAAACATGCACCTGTAACCCTGAAATTAAAATAAAAGTCTAAAATAATAACTTCTATGAAGATATAGAGAGCAAGATACTAAAAAATAAATTATATTGAAGTCTGTCTGCCATTCAGTCTTTAATTGGGTTTTCCAGTTGTTTTCATGTCTCTATTAGTCAGGATTAAATAGGATTCTGTTGCTGAATAGAATTACATGAGAAATAAGACATATGAGATAAAAGTTACTTCATAATGGCAAAAATTATGATTTAAAAGAAAAAAAGAAAGTCTAATATGAAAGATAACTATTGATGATAATGATAGCATAATATTCTTATGTGCTTGGTACCCAAAACTATTCTATGTGGCTTACGTGTATTAATTCATTCAAATTTCCCAATAATCTAATGAGGAAAATACAATTTTATGTCTATTTTATTATTGAGATGAATGAGGCACAAAGAGGCTAACCTAAGGCAACAAAGTTAGATGTGGTAGAGCTGTGATAGGAAATTAACCAGTTCCACGGAATTGCCTCCACTCATACTAAGCTACACTGTCCATGATTTAAAAAATCGTTATTTTTACAAAGTGAGTAAAAATGATTCCTTAAGACAGGAGCAGTTAGCTATGGAAAATCAAGAATTTGCTTGCATTGTGAAAAGACTGGAATATAATGGAGAGTAAAGCACATTAAGAAATGGGAACTAGAAGAGGTGAGGGTAGCTTTAAATGGCTAACTAGAGTCATTTGGCATTCACTTCCTCCACAGCGTAGGACTGAAACAACAAATAGTCACACATTAAATACAGCATCAGAGAAAACACTAGAATCCAGCAGGTAAGTGCAAGGAAACCACATGACCCATGAAAGAAGAAGATAGTAAAGCAGCTGGCCCAGCTAGGATCAGTTAGAAACCAGAAGAAACTACTCACTGCAGGGAAAATGTAAGTGAGAGATTCACCAGCCGTCAACTTTCCCATGGTGGACTCCTGTAATCTTAGCCACAAGAGAGTCCCTGGGCTGTCATGGGTCCTGAGACTACTACAGGAAGCTACCTGGAGTCCATGTGATAACATTTTTCCAGGCAGGTAGCTCAAATTGGGTGTCACACATACTCTGAGACCTAAGCGACTGCATCAGGGCACCATTTTGAGAGCTCAACTCACACCAGACTACATCTTGTCTTGGGGTGCCACAGCCTCTGCATCTCCACATCTGTAGGATCCCATTAACATACTCCGGTGTCCACCTAAGGGTTACATATCATGACACTAGCTGGGCCCAGAGTTGCATGGTTCAAAGATATAATCAGGTCCTCAGCTCTCTAGCCCACATAGTGTCCTACATCGCAGGAAGTGGGCAGTATAGCACACCAGGGAGGGTGCCCGTGGGACAAAAGGGTGCTGAAGCATAAACACCCATTGCCTGATAAGAGCTTGCTGGGGCTGCTTCCACTGACAGCCAATGCACCCCTTCCAGAAGCACAGCTACTGTACACCTATATAGGCATTCAGTGGGGCTGGGAACTGGCCTGTCCAATTGCTTCCCTAGGATGTGAGAAAAGGCCCAGCATACCCAACACTGTCACCTGGGCCTACACTTGCCTTCTTGGTGCCTGAGTATGGGCCCAACCCTCTTTTTTGCTGCCCACAAATGCCTTTTAGGAGACTAGGATCTGTCCAGTCCAGTCTGGTGTTGCCATTGCCACTGGCACCTGCCTGCAAATGTCACCTTGGAGGCTGGGGACTGGCTCCCCCAGCCTGCTGCTGTCACTGCTGGAGCCCACACATGCCAAATAGGTGCCTGAGGGTTAGCCTGCTGCTGCGAATGATACTGCTCATGCTATGTATGCCATAACCTATAAATGCACATCAAGGAACTAGAAAACAAAGAATAAACCAAACCTAATACTAATTGAAGAACATGAATAATAAAGATTAAAGCAAACATAAATCAAATAGATACTAAAAAAACTAAACAATGAACAATGAAACTAAAAGTTAGTTTTTTGAAAGCATGAACAAAATCAATAAACAACTACTTAGGCTAACCAAGAAAAACAAAAGATCAAAATAAATTAAAAAAGAAATTAGAAAGGAGATGTTACAACTGATAGCACAACTATATTTCAACCAATTAGAAAACTTAGAAGAAATAAATTCCTGTACATAGCAAGTCAGAAAAAAAAAGAGGACACTATACAATAATTATGGAATATATTACACCATGGGTAAGATACTTGTTTAAAAGGTGAAAGAATGAGTCAACATATGCAAATCCATAATATGATAAATACATCAACAGACTAAAGAATGAAAAACATACAATCATCTCAATAGACACAGAAAAAAACATTTGATCAAATTCAACGTTCCTTCATGATAAAATCTTTTAGTAAATTAAGCATAGAAGAAACATCTCAATATAATAAATGCCATATATGACAAACCAACTGCTAACATTATGAATGAAAGCCTTTTCTCTAAGAAATGGAACAAGAAAAATATGCCCATTTTCACCACTTTTATTTAATCTGGTACTGTAAGTCCTAGCTGAGCAATCAGTCAAGATAAAGAAATAAGAAAACACCCAAATTGGAAAAGAGAAAGTTAAATTTTCACTCTCTGGAGACAACATAAACTTATATATGGAAAAGCCTAAGGATTTCACTGAAAATATCTTAGAACTGATAAACAAATTTAGTAAAGTTTCAGGACAAAAAAACAATATTAGTAGTATTTCTTTTTATTTTCCTTTTTAAAAAAGTTTATTTATTATACTTTAAGTTCTGGGGTAGATGCGAAGAATGTGCAGGTTTGTTACATAGGTACACATGTGCCATGGTGGTTTTCTACATCCATCACCCTGTCATCTACATTAGATATTTCTCCTAATGCTATCCCACCTCAATCCTCCCACCCATATTTCTATACATCAAAAATCAGCTA
This sequence comes from Cacajao melanocephalus, assembly GCA_963573385.1. Classification (NCBI taxonomy): domain Eukaryota; kingdom Metazoa; phylum Chordata; class Mammalia; order Primates; family Pitheciidae; genus Cacajao; species Cacajao melanocephalus. Next base: position 9,778 of record CAUYLG010038407.1, read on the forward strand.
ACTAAAAAGAAATCAAAAAAGCAATCTCAGCTAGGATTGTGGCTCAAGTCTTCAGTCCCAGCAGTCTGGGAGGCCAAGTCATGCAGATTGCTTGAGTTCAAGAGTTTGAGAGCAGCCTGGGCAACATGGTGAAACCTCATCTCTACAAAAGTTATAAAAAATTAGGTGGGCAACTTCCAAGGTTGGGGTCGGAGGATCAACTGAGCCAGGGAGGTTGGGGCTGCAGTGAGCCAGAAAAAAATAAGAGAAGAAGGAAGAAAGAGAAGAAGGGAGGGAAGGAGGGAGGGAGGGAAGAAGGTGGGAAGGAAAGAGGGAGGGAGGACAACATCTACCCCCCACAAAATACTTAAGAATATGTTTAACCAAGAAGGTGAAAGACCTCTATAAGGAAAACAATCACACATTTATCACAGAAATTTAAAAGAAGAAACTCAAATGAAAAGGCATCCTATACTCACAAATTAGAATAATTAATATTGTTAGAATAACCATATTATCCAAAGCAATCCATAAAAATATTAATGGCATATTTCACAGAAATAGAGAAAAGTATCCTAAATTCATGGAACCACAAAAGACCCAAATAATACAAAGTTAGACCCAAAGCAATACAAAGCAAAAAGAACAAGGCTGGAGGCATCATCACTTGAGTTCAAAATTATGCTAACCAAAACAGCATAGTTATTTGTTTAAAGCCAGATACATAAATGAATGGAACAGGGTAAAACCTAGAAGAAAACCCAGATACATATAACCAGTTCATGTTCAATATAGGTGGAAAAACCATATATTGGGGAAATAACTCTCTTTAATAAATTGTTCAAGGAGAACTGGATATCTATATGGAGAAGAATGAAACTAGACTCCTATCTTTCACTTTATACAAAATTAAACTTAAAATGGATTGAAGACTTAAACATAAGACCTGAAACTATAAAACTACTAGAAGAAAACATATAGGAAACACTTCAGGACATTGGACTAGCCTAGTTTATGATTAAGACTTCAAAAGCACAGGCAACAAAAATAAAAGCAAATATAAAAAATAAACAAATGGAACTATGTAAGAGTTCATACTCACATTGCTATAAAGAACTACCTGAGACTACGTAATTTACAAAGAAAAGAGATAATTGGCCCAGAATTCTACAGGCTGTACAGGAAGCATGGCTGGAAGGTCTCAGAAAACTTACAATGGCAGAAGTTGAAAGTAAACATGGTTGAGCAAGAGAGAGCAAAGAGAAAAATGTTACACACTTTTCAACAACCAAATTTCATGAGAATTCTATCATGAGACAGCACTAGGGGGCTGGTACTAAACCATTAGAATCCACCCCCACGATCTAATCACCTCACACCAAATCTCATGTCCCACACTTGACACAAATCCAAACCGTATCTGACTGTATTAAACTAAAAAGCCCCTAGGAAACAGAGTGAGGAGACAACCTGTTGAAAGGGAGAACATATTTGTAAACTATTCCTCTGACAAGAGACAAGTATCCAGAATACACAAGGAACTGAATCCATGCAACAGCAAAAGAAACCCAAATAATTTGATTAAAATGCGGGCAGATTACTGAGGCAGACCACCATTACCGTGGCAGTTCTAACAATACCTCTATAAGCAAAACTACAAGGAAGTTCACACAGCAGCTGCACAGCACCCACAACAGCTCAGCAATGCCTCTGCTGGCAGACTGTGACTAGGCTACCTCCTCTCTGGGCAGGGAATCGCTGAAAAAAGGCAGCAGCATCTCAGGAACTTATAAGTAAAGCCCCACCTTCCTAGGACACAGCACCTGGGAAAAAAAGGTGGTTATGAGTTCTGCTGCAGCAGACTTAAACGTACCTGCCCAGCAGCTCTGAAGAGAACAAAGGAGCTCACACCTCAGCACTTGAGCTCCTATAAGCTACAGACTGTCTCCTCAAGCAGCTCTCCAACCCCCGTATATCCAAAGAGACATCTTATAAAGGAGAGCTCAGGCTGACATCTGGCAGGTATCTTTCTGGGACAAAGATAACAGAAGAAGAAACTGGCAGCAATCCTTACTGTTCTGCAGCCACTGTAGGTGATACCCAGGCAAGCAGGGTCTGGAGTGGACCTCTAGCATTCCTACAGCAGGGAGGCCTGACTGTTAGAAGGAAAACTAAAAAACAGAAAGAAATAACTTCATCATCAACAAAAAGGACATCCACTCAGAGACCCCATCTGAAAGTCACCAACTACAAAGACCACAGGTAGATAAACCCAGAAAGATGGGAAGAAACCAGGGCAAAAAGAATGAAAACTCCCAAAACAAGAACGCCTCTCCTTCTCCAAGGGATCACAACTCCTCACCACAACTAGGCTGTATGAAGAATGAGTCTGATGAATTGACAGAAACAGGCTTCAGAAAGTGGATAATAACAAACTTCTCTGAACTAAAAGAACATGTTCTAACCCAATGCAAAGAAACTAAGAGCCTTGAAAAAAAAGTTTGAAGAAATGCTAACAAGAATAAACAGCATAGAGAAGAATATAAATGAATGGATGGAGCTGAAAAACACAACACGAGAACTTCACGAAGTATACACAAGTTTCAATAGCCCAATCAACCAAACAGAAGAAAGGATATCAGAGATTGAAGATCAACTCAGTGAAATAAAGCAAGAAGGCAAGATTAGGGAAAAAAGATTTTTTAAAAAAATGAACAAAGCCTCGAAGAAATAAGGGATTATGTGAAAAGACTTAATCTACGGTTGATAGGTGTACCTGAATGTGACCGAGAGAATGAATTCAAGCTGGAAAACACTCTTCAGGATATTATCCAGGAGAACTTCCCCAACCTAACAAGGCAGGTCAATATTCAAGTCCAGGAAATACAGAGAACATCACAAAGATATTCCTCAAGAAGAGCAACTCAAAGGCACATAATTGTCAGATTCACCAGGGTTGAAATGAAGGAGAAAATGCTAAGGGCAGCCAGAGAGAAAGGCCGGGTTACCCACAAAGAGAAGCCCCTAAGATTCACAGCAGATCTCTCAGCAGAAACCCTACAAACCAGAAGAGACTGGGGGCCAATATTCAACATCATAAAAGAAAAGAACTTTCAACCTAGAATTTCATATCCAGACAAACTAAGCTTCATAAGCTAAAGAGAAATAAAATTCTTTATGAACAAGCAATTGCTCAGAGATTTCATCAACACCAGGCTTGCCTTACAAAAGCTTCTGAAAGAAGCACTAAACATAGAAAGGAACAACCAGTATCAGCCACTCCAAAAACGTACCTAATGGTAAAAAGCATTGACACAGTGAAGAGACTGAGTCTACTAATGGGCAAAACAACCAACTAGCATCAAAATTGCAGAAAAAAATTCACACAGAACTCTCCACCCCAAGTCCACAGAATATACATTCTTCTCAGTGCCACATGACACCTACTCTAAAATTGACCACATAATTGGAAGTAAAATACTCCTCAGCAAATGCAGAAGAACCGAAATCATAACAAACAGTCTCTCAGACTGCAGTGCAATCAAATTAGAACTCAGGATTAAGAAACTAACTGAGAACCACACAACTTCATGGAAACTGAACAACTGGCTCTTGAATATTGACTTGATAAACAATTAAAAGAAGGCAGAAATAAAGATGTTCTTGGAAACCAATGAGAATGAAAACACAATGTACCAGAATCTCTGGGACACATTTAAAGCAGTGTCTAGAGGAAAATTTACAGCAATAAATGCCCACATGAGAAACAAGGAAAGATGCAAAATTGTCACCCTATTGTCAAAATTGAAAGAGCTAGAGGAGCAAGTTCATAAAAACTAAAAAGCTAGCAGAAGACAAGAAATAACTAAGATCAGAGCAGAACAGAAGAAGATAGAGGCACAAAAAAACCCTTCAAAAATAAATAAATTCAGTAGCTTGTTTTTTGAAAAAAATCAACAAAATAGACAGACCATTAACCAGATTAATAAAAAAGAAAGGAGAGAAGAAATAAATAGATGCAATAAAAAACCATAAAGGGGATATCACCACAGATTCCACAGAAATACAAACTACTATTGGAAATTACTACAAACAACTGTATGCACAGAAACCAGTAAACCTGGAAGAAATGGACAAATTCCTGGACATTTGCACCCTCCCAAGGGTAAACCAGGAAGAATTAGAAACCCTGAATAGACCAATAACAAGGGCTGAAGTTGAGGCAACAATTAATAGACTACCAACCAAAAAAAAAGCCCAGATTCAGATGGGTTCACAGCTGAATTCTACCAGATATACAAAGAGGAGCTGTTACCACTCCTGAAACGATTCCAAACAATTCAAAAAAGAGAATCCTTCCCAAATCATTTAATGAGACCAACATCATCCTGATACCAAAACCCAGCAGAAAGGAAAACTTCAGACCAATATTCAGGATGAACAAAGATGCAAAAATATTAAATAAAATACTGGCAAACCAATTGCAACAGCACATCAGAAAGCTTATCCATCATGATCAAGTAGGCTTCAGCCCAGGGATGCAAGGCTGGTTCAACATATGCAAGTCTATAAATGCAACTCACCACATCAACAGAACCAAAGACAAAAACCACATGATTATCTCAATAGATGCAGAGAAGGAGATCGACAAAATTCAACAGCACTTTATGCTAAAAACTCTCAATAAACTAGGTATGGACAGAACGTATCTCAAAATAATAAAAGTAATTTACAACAAACCCACAACCAATATCATACTGAATGGGCAAAAACTGGAAGCATTCCCTTTGAAATCTGGCACTAGACAAGGATGCCCTCTGTCACCACTCCTGTTCAATATAGTATTGGACGTTCTAGTCAGAGCAATCAGGCAAGAAAAAGAAGTAAAGTGTATTCAATTAGGAAAGGAGGAAGTCAAATTGTCTCTATTTGCAGACGATATGATTGTATATTTAGAAGACCCCATTGTCTCAACCCAAAATCTCCTGAAACTGATAAGCAACTTCAGCAAAGTCTAAGGATACAAAATCAATGTGCAGAAATCACAAGCATTCTTATACACCAATAACAGACAAACAGAGAGCCAAATCAAGAATGAACTGGCATTCACAATTGCTACAAAGAGAATAAAATATCTAAGAATACAACTAGCAAAGGATGTAAATGACCTCTTCAAGGAGAACTACAAACCACTGCTCAAGGAAATAAGGGAGGACACAAACAGATGGAAAAATATTCCATGCTCATGGTTAGGAAAAATTAATATTGTGAAAATGGCCATACTGCGCAAAGTAATTTATAAATTCAACACTATCCCCATCAAGCTACCTATAACCCTCTTCACAGAACTGGAGAAAACCACCTTAAACTTCATATGGAGCCAAACAGACCCCGCATAGCCAAGTGAATTCTAAGCAAAAAGAAGAAAGCTGGAGGCATCACGCTACCTGACTTCAAACTATGCTACAAGGCTACAGTAAGCAAAATACTGTAGTACTGGTACCAAAACAGAGATATAGACCAATGGAACAGAACAGAGGCCTCAGAGGCAATGCCACACATCTACAACCATCAGATCTTTGACAAACCTGACAAAAACAGGCAATGGGGAAAGGATTCCCTGTTTAATAAATGGTGTTAGGAAAACTGGCTAGCAGTGTGTAGGAAGCAAAACTGGACCCCTTCCTGACACCTTACACTAAAATTAACTCCATATGGATTAAAGACTTAAACATAAGACCTAACACCATAAAAACCCTAGAAGAAAACCTAGACAAAACCATTCAGGACACAGACATAAGCAAGGACTTCATGACTAAACCAACAAAAGCATTGGCAACAAAGGCCAAAAATAGACATATGGGATCTAATTAAGCTCCAGAGCTTCTGTACAGCAAAAGAAACAATCAGTAACCATCAGAATGGGAAAAAATTTTTGCAGTTTACCCATCTGACAAAGGGCTAATATCCAGAATCTACAAAGAACTAAAACAGATTTATAAGAAAAAAACAGAAGAACCCATTCAAAATTTGGTGAAGGATATGGACAGACACTTTTCAAAAGAAGACATATATGAGGCCAACAAACACATGAAAAAATGCTCATCATCACTGATTATTAGAGAAATGCAAATCAAAACCACATTGAGATAGCATCTCATGCCTGATAGAATGGTGATCAAAAAAATCTGGAGACAACAGATGCTGGAGAGGATGTGGAGAAATAGGAACACTTTTACACTGTTGGTGGGAGTATAAATTAGTTCAACCATTGTGGAAGACAGTGTAGCACTTCCTCAAGGATCTAGAAATAGAAATTCCATTGACCCAGCAATCCAGTTACTGGTTATAAACCCAAAGGATTATGAATCGTTCTATTACAAAGACACATGCATACGTATGTTCATTGCGGCACTATTTACAATAGCAAAGACCTGGAACCAACCCAAATGCCGAATGATGATAGAGTGGACAGGGAAAATGTGGCACACATACACCATGGAATACTACACAGCCATAAAAAAACGATGAGTTTGTGTCCTTTGTAGGGACACGGATGAATCCTGAAACCATCATTCTCAGCAAACTGACACAAGAACGGAAAATCAAACACCGTATGTTCTCACTCATAGGCGGGTGGTGAACAGTGAGAACACATGGACACAGGGAGGGGAGCATCACACAATGGGGTTTGTTGTGGGGATACTAGGAGAGGGACAGTGAGAGGTAGGGAGTTGGGGAGGGATAACATGGGGAGAAATGCCAGACAAAGGTGTCAGGGTTGGAGGCAGCAAACCACATTGCCATGTATGTAGTATGCAACAATCCTGAATGTTCTGCCCATGTGCCTAAAGTGCAGTAAAATATATGTATTTTTAAAAAGTGGCAAAAAACTTGAATAGACACTTCTTAAAGGAAGACATACAAATGCCCAACAGACATATGGAAGAAAGCTTAACATGCCTAATCACTGGGGAAATGGAAACTACAACCACCATGAGATATTAGAATTACTATTATAAAAAGATGAAAGATAAGTGCTGACAAGGATGTGTAGAAAAGGGAATACTTGAACACCGTTGGTGGGAATGTAAATTAGTACAGATGTTATGGAAAATTGTACAGAGGTTTCTCAAAAAACTGCAAATTGAATTACCATATGATCCAACAATCCCACTTCTGGGTATTTACCAAAAAGTTTTAACATCTATTTGCTGAAAAAGTGTCTGCACTCCCATGTTCATTGAAACATTCTTCATGGTAGTTAACTTATGGAATCAACTTCAGTGTCCACGAGTGGACAACTGAATAAAGAAAATGTAGAGCCAGACATGGTGGCTCATGCCTTTAATCATAGCACTTTGGAAGGCTGAGGTGGGCGGATCACTTGAAGTCGGGAGTTCAAGACCAGCCTGGTCAACATGATGAAACCCCATCTCTACTAACAAATACAAAAATTAGCTAGGAATGGTGGTAGGCAGCTATAATGTGGGGAAATTGGGGAGATGATTGCCTAAGGGTAAAAAATCTCAGCCAGTAAAATTATGTTGTTTTTTAGTTCTATTGCAAGGTGTAGAGAATAGAGTTAATAATAGAATATTGTAAATTCCAAAATTGCTAGGAGAATAAATTTCAAATAGTCTCACTACAAAAAATGTTAGGTATTTGAAGTGATTAATACATTAACTAGCTTGATTTAACTATTCCATGCTGTATTCATAAATCATTACATCCCTTTGTACCTCACAAATTTATGAAACATTTATATTTATATTATGTCTATTTATATTTTTTAAAAAGAGAAATTTTGCAGCAACTCCTGATTTTTACTTTTTTTCAGCAACTCCTGACTTACTTTTCATAGCATTCTCTATTTTTGAAATACTGACCAAATTCATAAATTTCTTACATAAAAATTATCTTGAAATATGTAGAATATTTCACAAATCTGGTTAGAGTGATGGATTGAAATATTTTAGATATAAAGAACATGCATTGAATTAGAGTTTTTTTTAACTAAAATTATAGTGATTAAAATATACTAAATCATAAAAAAAAGCCTTAAAGTTTTGTTTTATATTTGTGGAGCTATGTAATAAATTTTATTCTAAATTATATATTTAGTAGATTGAATTTTTTGATGTTTAAATTTGAACTTAATTAGAGTACGCTTTTTAGAGAAAAGGTAAGTCACGGCATTTTTCTTTTTTCATTTTATGTTTCTGAGGAATATTAAATAATTGACCTAGTCAGCAAGGTAGGTAGTAGGTATGAAAGGGCATACTTGGATACAGGTGTGCTTCCATAGTAAACGATAATATCTGTCAAGTTTCTACCCTTAGCACTTGACACACACATTTTTATTTTCAATACGCAATACATTATCTGACCTACTCCAGCTACCGTGTTTTGTTAGAAATTTTCTGTTTCCTTGTGATGCCTATCAATTAACAAAACTAAAATCACCAAACACATACATTTTAGTATGAATTCATACTGCTTTTACTTGTGATAAAGCATAATAAAACAGCTTAGTACACATAGGGTGTATAATAAAATCAGTTTGAAAGAAGTACAAACCTGTACTAACTTCAAACAACTACTTATGTAAAAAATTTTTTTTTTCTTATTGCTAGTCTTACTTCAGGGTTTTTTTTTTTTTTTTTAATGTCTAAACACAAATGATGCAGCAAGGGTATATATTCAGGTCCAAAGGGAAACATTTTATTCAGTAAGAAATTGATTTAAAACACTTGATGTGTTTTACAAATGAGATCTTGTAGAAAATAGGATTTTATTTATCAGGAAAAAAATTGGCAGAATGGTAGTACTTTAATACCATTTTGGCAATGGCTGGGTCAGTAACACATTATTTGTTTTTACAGGAAGTACTATAAAAATATAGAAGTAAAATACATAGTCATTTATTAATTTTCCCTTTAGCAGGACAGACTAAGTATTTTTCAACATATTTCATTCTATGGCAGTTTTAGTTAATTTATTTATCTAGTGCATTTCAGCTAGAAAGCAATATCTGCTATTTTACTTTGCTATAATATTGAGAGATAAAGCACCATGATTATTATAAAGCTATCTATTCATATTTTATAATATATGTGGTAGAAAATTTGCTTGAAACTTGAGTTGCATAGAGAAAAATGAATATGAAAAGTCCATGAGTATATTGTATATAAGTGATGCATATATTTGTGGAGTAGAGCAACAAGGTTATTCACTATGCTATTCAAGATCTAAGATTTCTGCAGTTCTCAATGGTGTGGAGGCAGAAACAAGGAGTAGTAAATTGATTTGGCATGCCGAACTCTTGGACACTGAACAGTAACAAGAAAATTGAACGTATTCTGTTTTATGCATATAAAAGAAGTACTTTTCAAGATGAGCATTAATTTATTCATTTAACAAATATGTGCAAAATGTATGCTCTATGCCAGGCAATAACCAAAAGGAAAAACAGACAAAATTTATGCCAGGCAATAAATCAAAAGGCAAAACAGACAAAAATCTCTACCAGCGTAGAGCTTGCCTCCTAATTGAGAGTTACAGATCACACACATCATTTATTAAAAGGAGATAAATGTTTAAGAAGAAAAGGAAACAGACAAGGAGACTAGGAACACAGGTTGAAGCTAAGGCATGTGTGGAAAGAGTGCAATGTTGCCAATGATATTTGAGAAAGACTTTCAAAAGATCTTTTAAAATTCTGCAAAAGGAATCTGACGTGAATATTCTTGTTACTGCTATCCTTAAGGCTGTCTTCTTCATCCCCTTCAGATATTGCCACGAAATCAGTTTCTTTGTATTCTTTTCCGATTTCTGCCTTCCTTTTAATGTTTGTTCAAATTTCACTTTTCAATGACTCCCATACTTACAATTTTAATTCTCCACTCCTACATTTAACTCCTCTCTCTCCATATTTTCCCTTGAGTTTATTTTGTGCATTTATCATCATTTCTTGAACTATATATTTTACTTCCTAGTGTATTGTCTATCTTTCCCAAACAGAATATAAAATCCATGAAAGTAGAAATTTCTGTTTTTCCCTGATGCTATAGTTGTATCCCTTAAATAGCACTTAGAAGGTACTGACGTATTTATTGAATATACATTTCAATAATCAAACTATCATCTTTTGCACATTAATTTCCTTCACTTTTTATATCCAGTAAACCGGTAACATCTTGTTTGTTTTTCCCCTAAATATCTCTTTAATCTGCATACATATCTGAATATCTTTGAATATCAAGAGACAGTGCTTTCTCATCTTGACTGCTACAACTCCCTACTGCTATTCTCAGCCTCTACCTTCACCCTTTCAAATCTCAAATCCCCTCTCTTCATTTTAGCCAAAAGAACCATGTGAAATGCATGTCTGTTTAATTCATTTCCATATTTAAGAATTCTTATTGAGTCCTGTGGTTCTTAAAGTCCCAAACCCAGCATAATATAGCTATGCCAATCTCATCAGGGTCATGTTCTGCCATTTCCCACTATTTCTTGATATCAGGATCATACTGACACTTTTCAGTTGACTAAAGTCACAATGGTTTTTTTCCCCCTTTCTTTGGAGTTTTGCATACAACAAACCTACTCCTAGAAATATCTTCTTATGTTCACTTCATCTTAGCTTCACCTCTTTTATGGTAATTCATTTTCTCAGGGAAGGTTACTCTATGCCCCAGAACTTTGGTCTGTAATAGTACTCATATCCATAAGCTTTTCATTTGTAGCCCTCATCTCATCTTATAAACATAGATTTGGGAGATTGTTTTATTAATTTCTGTCTCCTCTATGGGGGTTGTGCTTGATGAGAATGGAGATTATTTCTGCTATATTCACCATTTTGTCCTTGGCACCTTGCAGGGAATAGATGTTCAAAAATAAAACCAACCAAACAAACAATCAAACAAAGACGAACAAGAAGAGCTTGGATTCTCTGCACATAGAGTGACTGAGAAGAAAGGGAAAATGTGGCTTCATTAACACTGGCAAAATTAAGAATGAATATCCTGTGGAGCCACTACCTTCTGATGCTGGCTCAGGTATGCTGGCTGAACAATACTCAGATAGTAAGACCATTTGAAATAAACAAGTAAATGAAGTTTGTGAAACTTATGTAAGTCTAAACACAAAGAATATATAAATTCAATTGAGGACTTATGTATTTCTGTTATTAATTTTTTCTTTTTTCATTATGCTTGACATTTTTGAAACTGAATTTTGTTACAGTCCATTAGCTTATCATTACATGCTGGTATGATGAGATTGCACTGAGATGCAAAAAATAACATTTTTAGCATGAGCAACTAAAATTGCAAGGTTGTGTTGATAGTATGTTTTAGATTGTTTCAGTTTGGCCTTGATGTTGAGTTTGTGAGCAGGTAGCTTGTTGTGATAGAGTGAGATGAAATTGGTGCCTAATCACTGGAGAAAGTTGTAATGATGTATGAAATGAAAAATCCCTGCCCACTCAGTGCAAAGGGAATACAAACTCTCCTTTGCAATGACTGCTGTGCTATTTTCTCTAAATTATCATTCAACTGCAGAAAAATGAAAAGTCCAAGGCAAAGCCAAAACTTGCGGTTTTTCAGGGAAAGAGAGACGTAAGATTCTTTGGGGAATTTGGGAAAATGAAGAAGTAGGTATCTTACTGGAAGCAAAAGTTTATTTTTCACCAAGAATATACCCCCACTTAAATAAGCTCCAATAATAATCCAATAAAACACACGAGCACACACAGTGGATGCACATACACACCATAGAAAACTGCCTATCCTGAAAAAAAAAAACTTTGAAAGCATGTATGTGGAAACCTCAACTCTATAAAATATATTGCAACTTTTATGGTTTTTGCTTTATTATGCTTTGGAGAAGCCTGTGATAAGAGGAGTGCTTAAATAATTAAATTATTCATTAAACAACTATTCATTAAAACTGATATGTGTCATGCATAGTACCCATCACTATGACACAACTGAGTAAAACATCAAATATCTCTTCTTTACTGAAATTTACATTCTAATTCTGACAATAAGGAGAATAAAGTGTATAATATCTTGGTAGTAAGTGTTATGGATAATAAAATAATGTAGAGGAGAATTGAAAGAGTAGCATGAAAGTTTTTATCATAAGCAAGTTACCCAAAGAAGTATTCACTGAGTCTTTTCTGAGAAAAGTCTTGAAGGAGGCAAAGGAGCTAGCCATTTCACTACTTGGGAAAAAGTACATTTCAAGCACAGAGAAAACAAGGTAAACAGGCAAGAGAGAGCCTGAAATATTTGGGACAGCTAATTATATAAGCATGGATATGCAAGTTGAGTTAGAGAGAAATTGAAAAAAGAGATGAGAGAATTAATGGGACGAGGCAGTCATGTAAAACTTGTAGGTAATTATACACTCTTTTGTTTTATTCTGAAGTAGGAACACATTGCAAAGTTTGTAGCTATGGTCAGGAGTGTTTAAAGAGGGACACTCAGGCTGCTTTATGGAAAAATGAAAATAAGTCAGGAATCATGGCAGTAATTCAGAAGAGTTGAAATGATAGCTTATTCTAGGATGAAAGCTGTAGAAGTGATGTTAGGAAACATAAAACACAAGAAAGAGAAAAATGAACTTAAACTATTATTTTCTCTACTGAAGTGATATTTTATTTTATTTTATTTATTTTTTAAATTTCAGCTTTTAGATACAGAGTGTACATGTGCAGGTCTGTTACATGGTATATTGCACCGAAGTAGTGAACATAGTATCCAGTAGTTTTTAAACCCACACCTGCCTCTCTTTGTCACCCTTGCAGTAGTTCCCGATTTATGTTCATATGTGTTCAGAGTTTACCTGGTAATTATAAGCAGAAACATGCAGTATTTGGTGTTTTGTTTCTGTGTTAATTCATTTTGGAATATGGCCTCTAGCTTTACCTATGTTGCTGTCAAAGGACATGATTTGACTCTTTTTTATGGCTGTGTAGTAGTATTCCATAGTATGTATGTACCACATTTTATTTATTCAATTCAACATTGATGGGCACCTAGGTTGATTCATGTCTTTGTGACTCAGTGTTCACTTTATTGTGAATAGAGTAGTGATGAATGTATGAGTGCATGCATCTTTTTGATAGAGTGATTTATTTTCCTTTGGGTATACACCTACTAATGGGATTTCTGGGTAGAATGGTAGTCCTATTTTAACTTCTTTGAGAAATTACCAAACTGCTTTTCACAGTGGCTGAACTCATTCACATTCCCGTCAACAATGTATCCTTTTTCCTTTTTCTCTGCAGCCTCATCAGCATTTGCATTTCTCTGATGATTGGTGATGATAAACATTTTCATATGCTTGTTGGCTACTTGCATTTCTTCTTTTGAGAAGTGCCTTTCATGTTCTTTGCCTATATTTAGTGAGGTTATTTGTTTTTTGCTTATTGATTTGCATAAGTTCCTTATAGATTCTGGATATTAGGCCTTTGTTGGATACATAGTTAGCAAATATTCTCTCCCATTTTGCAGGTTTTCTATTTCTTTGTTGGTAGGTTTTTTGTTTTTTGTTTTTGTATGTGTGTGTGTGTGGTGTTTTTTTTTTTTTTTTTTTTTTTTTTTTTTTTGATTTTCATAAGCAAATTAATAAAAATGGGTCCCACTTGTCAAATTATGGTTTTGTTTCAATTGATT
>CAUYLG010038409.1:0-65376 GCA_963573385.1 Cacajao melanocephalus
GCTAGGATTACAGGCATGTACCAGCATGCCTGGCTAATTTTTGTATTTTTGGTAGAGATGGGGTTTTGCCATGTTGGTTAGGCTGGTCTTGAACTCCTGACCTCAAGTGATCCACCCGCCTCGGCCTCCCAAAGTGCTGGGTTTACAGGCATGTGCCAGAGTGCACAGCTTTTTTTTTTTTTTTTTTGTGTGTGTGTGTGTGTGTGTGTGTGTGTGTTTTTGGTATTTTTGAAGTAGACATGGAGTTTTACCATGCTGACCAGGCTGGTCTCAAACTCCTGGCTTCAAGTGATCTATCTACCTCAGCCTCCCAAAGTGCTGGGATTACAGGTGTGATCCACTGCACCTGGCCAACACCAGCAATTTCTATCATTAGAAAGAGAAATGATACTAATAGACTAGCCTAGAGGAACAAATGTTAAAGTCATCCCTGTTTTCAGGATCAAGTAGTCAGAACCCTACTGTGGTAAAGGACCAAAGGATGGAGAACACAGGTATGAGATGGTTATAATTAGGCTGGTGCAAAAATAATTGCCATTACTTTCAATGGCAAAACTGCAATTACTTTTGCTCCAACCTACTACATCTTGAAAGCAATGGGGAGAACCCAGGGTTGCCAACTTGCATTTCAGGAAGCTTTACAGGAAGTTTCCTCTAGGAGGCACCACTCACAGAGCTCCCCACTATGACTCCATCCTGGAGTTGAGCCATCTGGTAACCCTCCCAACTCACAGGCTACTGTGTGAGATCTGAGAAGCCTGCCTGAGAAAACAAACTTCCTGCATCAGAGCGGCATAAAGCCAGACACTTGATCTCTAGCATCTGTGTTCACTGTGAGAAAATTTACAATGAGAAGAAAAAGGGCAGCCACACAGACGTTTCTGGATCGATTTCTTTAAAAGTCATTCCTTTCGTGGCCATCAAGGAGTCCCAAGACTCCATCTAAGTTTTCTCTGATATCTGTTAAATCCTTTCCAAAAAAAGAAAAACAAAACCTAACCTCTGAATTCTCCAGGCCTAAGCATGCTCCTTTCCTTCTAATTTTTTGGCAGTATTATAAGCCAGGCATGATGAGGGAACAATGGAGAAAACAGACATAACCATTAGGCACCATGCAATTCTAGGGAATCAGTAACGTAAAGTTTTGCATCATATAGGTGGGTTTTTGGTGTTTGTTCTTATGATATCCTAGCTACATCACTTATTTAAACTTGAGAACATTTGAGAATGAATTCGGTACAACCTACTTTAGTTTGTTCACTCTCACAGCTGTTTGACTGCCCGCTGGTGTCAGGCACTGTGCTAAATGCAGGGGGTCAAATGGCGAGGACAAAGCCAAGGAGTCTGTGCTCTCCTGGAGCCCAGAGTCTCGTGTGGGTTAGTGTGGGCTTCCTCACAACATGGTAGCTTTTGAGCAGATGGACTCCAAAAGCAAGATTCCCAGTGAACAAGGAGAAAGCTGCATGGCCTTTTATGACCTCATCTCAGAAGTCACACATCATTCTACTGGTTACAAGTGAGTCCTTGGTCCACTCAGATCCAAAAGGATGAGACAAAGTCCCCATATCTCAATGTCAAGGTCACATTGAAGAAGACCATGTGGGTTGGGAGAGAGACATAATGGTTGCCTTTGAGAAAGGCAATCTGATAGACGGGAGAAGCTGAAAGGACAATGGTATGCAAATATACTTTGGACCAAAATTTTTCTTAAGATTTATCTTTAGTACACAGATTTCTATGAATTAACTCCAGCTATATTTACTTCTAACCTTGTCATTATAGATGTAACATATTTCAAAACACTTGACAGTTTACAAAGTACTCTTAATTGATCATCATAATAAGCCTGCTAATTATTAGGACGAAATATCATCACCCACGCTGTTTAGACAAGAAAACTAAGACCCAAATTCTCATAGCCAAAAAAAGGAGCATGTTCAGGCTCTGAGTCCAGAATTAACTATTCTTTCTACAGAAACAAACCATCTACTGACACATGCCATGGCAATGGAAAATCATAATTTATGGTCTGATGGTCTTTGTATCCTTTTTAGGATATAAAGCATTTGAATGGTCTATGGCTTTCAGTGTTAGCTGCATCATTTATATAAGAATATGAAACAGCCATTGTTTTAAATAGCATCCATTATGGACTGAACATAAAGACTATTTCCAAATTGCTTCCAACATTTTTTGTCCTATCTTGCAAATAATTAAGGGTTAGCAACTTTAAAATTAATTCTAGTGGTAGAGCTATGCATCTGGCTTAATGGGCACCATAAATCAATCCCATGAGATAAAATCTATTTTAAGAACTCTTCTGAAAAGGTGCTATTTCAAAGAAGGCATTGTATTATTTTCTCTCTTTTCGGAGTAGCAGTCCAAGCTCTCATATTCCAACCTCTGAGCAACTTTTAGCATCAATCATGAACATGTTAGAAGGGCAAAAATGCACATTCTCGGGCCCCATTCCAGGTCTACTGCAGTGAATTGAATGGTGGCTCCCTAAAAGATGCCTCCATGTCCTAATCCCTGGAACCTGCACATGAACCTTATTTGACGAAAAGTCAGGGTGGGCCTTTGCAGATGTAATTAAGCATCTCGAGATGAGATGAGATCATCCTGGATTATCTAGGGAAGTCCTAAATCCAACAGCAAATGTCCTTATAGGAGAAAGGCAGAAGGACATTTGAGAAAGAGAAGAGGAGAAGGCCATGTGAAAACAAAGGCAGAGATGAAAGTGACACAGCCAAGGCCATGGAATCCCTGGAGCCATTAGGAGCTGGAAGAGGCAAGGGAGGATTCTCCCATGGAGGCTTTTAAGGGAGCATGCCTTGGCAACACCTTGATTTTAGCTTCTGAGTTGGTCCAAGCATCATGTATTCTTCTTAGGCTGATTTTGGCTTCTGGCTTCCAGAAGTTAGAGAATAAATTTCTGTTGTTTTAAACTATCAACATTACAGTGATTTGTTACGGTAGCCCTATAAAATTAATATACCTAACTGAGTTAGAAACCAGGCTAGCAGGCCTAGCAATGAGTACTTTAACAAGTCCTCCTGGGGATTTTGATGTACACTCAAGGTATGGATACACTGGTCTAGAGTAATTGAATAAATGGCTCTATTTGTGGCTGGCTAAAGACATAGGTATTTTTTTTCCCCAGGACAACAGAAGCCTCCCCTGGACTTGCAAATAGACCCGTGTGGGCATTGAACATCTGGCGCAAGACTGGAGTCTCTCAGCAGATAAGTAAATTGTTCCAGGTCAGCTCTCTATAGCTTTCTCTCTGAGTCTCCTCATTTATAAACAAATGTTTCTTTAGCTGTATGAATGTGGACAGGGCAAACTGCCAGGCACTGCAGTTACAAGTAGGACTAAGATTTGATTCTTGCCATCAAGAGTCCTGCCAACTCCTGGGAGAAACAGGACAAGGAGATACAGAGATAAACAACCCCATCTTTAGCTTCACATGGGCATAATGTCTTTGACACACACTCTCATAACTTATTAAATAAGCAACTCTTCAAGCTACCAGTGTATCTCTAACTGAATTCGTCCGAAGCACTGGGGTGGTGTTAAATCAACACTAGCACGCTCTCATGGCTAAAATACAAGACGCTGTTTTCTGGTGAATAATGAATCCTGCTTCTCCCCCATGCTCATCTTCCTTACAGATTAGTTTGCTTATCAAGAACAACTAGACCCTATAAAAGTCACAACAGAGCAGAGGGATGTTCACTGTGAATGTACACTTTCTAGTGTTTTCTCAAATTAGAGCATCTGAGGGGACTCTGAGAGAAATCAAACGCATCAAGACTAAGTGAGAACATATCTTGGCTTCTGTAGCTAATGAGAAATGCCCTCTGCTTTCCATAGAAGGGTTGAACTTCTTGACTTGTTTAAATTCAGTATAAAGGTGGTGGGGTGTCTTTGATTAAGAGGGTATATTCCCTTTTAATCAAAGTGAGAAATGTACTACTGTGATCCTCAAAGGCCTTGGGGAAACATAACGTGGTGGGAGAGGTGTGTCCCCAAAGAAGGAGGGGTTGCTCACGGCCAAGGAGGGACACGCTACAGAGTGGGGGTGGGGGATGGGATGAGATCAGGAAAGCCAGGAGGAAGGGCCAGAGTGAGGGCACAGATCACAGCTGGAGGCTTTTGAGCCAAGGTTGCCTGGCTTCCAAACTCTGCACCACCACTCAGTAGCTGTGTGACCACAGGCAAGTTACTTAATTTCACAGAGCCTTAGCGTCCTCAGCTGTAACCTGGGACAATGATAGAAGCGACCTGAAAGGGTCATTGTGAGGATTAAAAAGGTAAAATCATGAAAAGGGCTACTGACAAATCCTGGTAACACGTTTTGTTTTTCCCAGCCTCTACCTACTCCTGCTCCTCCCCTTTTGTTATCATCATCATCATCATCATTTGTGATGCATCTCATATCCTTGCAGTCCCAGGGTTTAAATGTGATTCTCCTCCTTCAATTGCTGTGTATCCTCAGAAAAGGCATGCACCTCAGGAATGCCACCTGTCAATGGTCACCCTACCTTCACCTTGCTGGCGGGTGAGGATTAGAGAGCGCTCCTGTAAAGTCAACACAGAGCTTAACCCTTCAGGGACATGAAATTAAAAGTACCACCATTACTCAAAATAAGATCCTTATGATACAGAAAAAGAGAAGAATGGTTTTAAAGGAAGGAGGTCAGCCAGGCAACAGAGAGGAATGAGGGACTTCTGGCTACCTTCCAAATCTCCTGGAAGTGAGATGATGGAATGAGATGACACATGGCAGATAAAGATCATTAATTTGGCTGGATGTAGTGGCTCATGCCTGTAATCCCAGCACATTAGGAGGCAGAGGCAGGTGGATCACGAGGTCAGGAGTTCAAGACCAACCTGGCCAAGATGGTGAAACTCCATCTCTACTAAAAATACAAAAATTAGCCATGTGTGGTGGTGGACTCCTGTAATCCCAGCTACTCAGGAGGCTGAGGCAGGGAACTGCTTGAACCTGAGAGGCAGAGATTGCAGTGAGCTGAGATTGTGCCACTGTACTCCAGCCTGGGCAACAGAGCGAGATTCTTTCTCAAAAAGAAAAAAAAAGATAATTAATTCACTTTCCTTACTCAATAGCTGATCGTTGAAATTCATGTGCCAGACACAGTGTTTTATCATCCTCTCAACAATCCTGGGAGATAGATAATGGGTTATCCCCATTTTACAACTCAGGACACCAATGTTTAAAAGGTGAAATACAATAGCAAAAGCATGCAATCAACCTAAATACCCATCAATGATAGACTGGATAAAGAAAATGTGGTAATGTGCACCATGGAACACTATGCAGCCATAAAAAGGAAAAAGATCATGTCCTTTGCAAAGACATGGATGGAGCTGGAGGCTATCATCCTTAGCAAACTAACGCAGGAACAGAAAACCAAATATTGCACGTGCCTGCTCATAGTGGGAGTGAAATGATGAGAACACGTGGACACAAAGAGGGGAACAACACACACTGGGAGGGTGGAGGATGGGAGCAGGGAGAGGATCAGGAAAAATAACTAATGGATATTAGGCTTAATACCTGGCTGATGAGATAATCTGTACAACAAACCCCCTTGAAACACGTTTACCTGTGTAACAAACCTGCATACCCTGTGCATCTATTCATCAACTTAAAAGTTAAAAAAAAGAACAACAGAAAGGTGAAATAACTTCCCGTGGTCATGAGGAAATTAATTGGAATTCAGGTTTCAGCTGACTTCAGTTTTAACCACTATGTAATATCTACCCTGTGGTGACCACTGGCTGTAGCCTGCTATCACTGCTGACCTACATCTATATTCTAACACCTTTGAGCAATGACCAGGCTGAAGAAAAACTCTGTAAGGATGCACTGTCAACCCTTCAACGTCTGGCCTCCAGGAGGTCAAATCTAGTTGCTGGAAGAAGAAACCACTTTGAAAGGAGGTAACTTCTCGATATCAAACCTTCCAGACATCACTGATGGAGATGACAGGATGGCCACTGGCAAATAGGACCTCCCAGAAGAACTCGGATGTCTAATTGATCACTGAGAGTCATGAGTATGAGTATTTATCTTCCTTGAATTTTTTTTTTTTTTTTTTTTTTTGAGACAGATTCTCGCTGTGTCACCCAGGCTGGAGTGCAATGGCACAATCTTGGCTCACTGCAACCTCTGCCTCCCAGGTTCAGGTGATTCTGCTGTCTCAGCCTACTGAGCAGCTGGGATTACAGGTGCCTGTCACCATGTCCAGCTAATTTTTGTATTTTAAGTAGAGATGGGGTTTCATCATCTTGGGCAGGCTGGTCTTGAACTCCTGACCTCAGGTGATCCACCTGCCTCAGCCTCCCAATGTGCTGGGATTACAGACATGAGCCACTGTGCCCGGCCCTTCCTTGACTTTTCTTTTTCTCCAATCACACGCACCATCCATCAGCAACTCAGTCAGCTCTTTCAAACCGCTGCGAATACTGACCATTATTCATCCCTCCATTGCTACCAGTGTGGCTCAGTCCACCTGTGTAACTATCCCAGCCTCCTCACTGGCTGCCCTGCTTTTGTTCTCATCTGCTTTGATCTCTTCCAGACACCAGGAGGGAGGTCCTATAAAATGCAAGTCGGGTCATGCCACTCTTCTGCTCAAAACCTGGGTGGCTCATGTCTCCTTGTGAGTAAATGCTGGGTACTTTTCAATGCCTGCACAGTTGGACGTGATCTGTTCCCTTGCTTCTGTTCCCCTTCTCACTTTATTTCATCCTTCCCACCTCCTTACAGTTCCCCCAGCACACCACACATGCACCTGCCTCAGGGCCTTTGCCTGTGATTTTGCCTCTGTCTGGCCTGCTGTTCCTCCGTTTATCACTCTCTCACCTCTTCCTTGACTGCATGATTGAAAACTGCACCCCTGCCAGTCTCACTTCAGTACTGTTCACTCTTTTTTGTTTTTTAAACTTTTATTTTAGGTTCAGGGGTACATGCGCAAGTTTGCTATATAGGTAAACTTGTGTCATGGAGGTTTCATGTACACATTATTTCCTCACCCAAGTACTATGCCTAGTACCCAATAGTTATTTTTTCTGCTCCTCTCCCCGCTCTCAACCTCCACCTGTAGGATCCAGTGTTCATTGTTCCCTTCTGTGTCCATGTGCTCTCATCATTTAGTTCCCACTTATGAGAACATGCGGTATTTAGATTTCTGTACCTGCATTAGTTTGCTAGTGATAATGACCTCCAGCTCCATCCATGTTCCTGCAAAGAACATGATCTTGTTCTTTTTTATGGCTGCATAGTATTCCATGGTCCACCCTCATGCTTGTTTTTCTCTATAACTCTCATTGCCTAATCTATTCTACATATTTACTGTTTGTCTCCCTCTACCAGGGGGAGAACATGTACTCCCTAAGGCCAGAAGCCTGGCATTAAGGGTTTGTTCAATAAATGAATGAATTAATGAATGCATGTAGTGTGGGCTGAGCTTGGTTCCCTGACCAGGGGATTCATTCATTGAACAAGTGATTTAATTCAATAAACGAATGATTCAATTGAATTGAATGAATGATTGATTCAATTCCATTGATTCATTTGTTGAATGAATGATTCATTCGTTCATTCAATAGAGACACCACTGCAATAACATATATACCTGTGTCTCCTCCACACAAAACTGTGGTCTAGGGAGTGGTGACTTAGTAGCTGCCCTGGTTCCTCGTAGCCTCAGTAAAGATGAACTTTATTTGTGAGTCACTGGACTCTGGCAGCAGATTGTGACAGAAATTCCGGGCTAGCTTCTCATGACATCTCAGAAAAAGGATCACTTTAGCTCTCTCCTGAGCCAGTCATCCATCATCATAAATAAGCATGTACACTCCAAAATGTCCCTTTGCAGTAACCACACATTCCCACAGTCCTTCCCGCAGGCAAGAACAATATTCCCATGAAAATGCTTCTTTTCCCAGACCATAAAAACCAGTGCAGAGCCAGATGCCTCTGCCCACCCAAAGGTGGCATTTCCATGGGCAACTCTCGGCATCAGTTTAGCACCAGCTCTGGGTGACAAGTTCTCAGGGAATAGCCCAGGAGGTATCCCTGGGGACATTTTATCTGGATACTGGTAACACTTTGTTTTTGCTTTAAATAGTATTTATCTCTTTATTTATTCTGGCAGGGAACTTTCCCTTGCCCCGGAAAGGGTTGTTGGCAGGTCTGAATTCCCAGGCCTGGGCACCCATACCCCATCATCCTCCATCTACGCCCTCCCCTGGGCCTCTCCCCTCCCAACTTCCTTCCATCTCTTCACCCTCTCTCCTCCAGCCTCGTTCCTGACCCAGATTCCTAGCATTCTTCAGGGCCAGCTCAGACCTCCCTCCTTATAGAAGCTACCTCCAGCCTCCACTGAGATTTTCCTTTTTCTTATTTCCTACATAATTTAAAGATGGCACCGCATAATTTAGCGTGTAATTACAGAAACTCTTACACTGTGATTCTGCCTCATGCGCTGGTTCTGTCTTTGAAGCTGAATGTACTCCCAGCGTCTTTTGTTGTTTTATATCACAACTTAAGGCTTGGTCGGTGGAAGACGTGGTCCCAGATGAGGGCTTGGAGCTGCTCAGAGAGAACTGTCAAGTGCTTCCTGTGCGCATATCTAAGAAAGGGTGAATATTCATTCCTGTGATGTTCTTGCTGTGAGTCCTCACAAAGAGACAGTTTCGGAACTCCATCAGGGGAGCCATTATGATGATAATTGAGGTTCTAGAATCTAATTTAGTTCTCTAAAATCCATGAAATAGCACTCAGAATCTTAGCTCATTGCTGTTAAGCACTTATTCATGATATTTTTAGGAACAATCATAAATAATACCTAATATAAATTATAAATAATAGCCGGCATTCATTTAATACTTATAGATCATGAGGCACTGTGCTAAGGAGGCTTTAAGATGGGAGCTGTTATTTAACCTTCTCCATGCACCCATATCACAGACGAGGAAACCGAGGTTTGGGGGTTATGGCCACGAAGCTCTTAGGCAGTGGGGCCAGGATGGAAATTCAGTCTGTTGAAGTCGTTCGAGGTAGGTTAAGCAGATGAGCAACATGTGGAGGGGTGTGCTTTGGAAGTGCATGGGGCTGATTTTTGAGTGTCTTAATAATCGGGGTTGCTACTGGCATTTAGTGGGAGGTAACAATAGGTGCTAGACATCCTGTGACACACGGTGCTCCTAAACTATATAGATTTGCCCTACATCCATGTTGAATAACCCTGATGAACAATCTTTTGGTGGGTGGTGTGGGGAAAACCAATCTTGTTTATAATTATCTGAGTCTAGAATCCAACTCAATTTTACATTCAAACGCTCAATATTTTTATACACCTGAACACATTCCACACATCATCCGAATGCAGCCCCTGTGTCAAAAGAGGAGACCTTGTTTTTTTTGTTTGGTTCACAATCTCACCAATTCTGGAAAATTGCTTAACCAATGATAATACTGAATGTCACTTGGGTGACAATGCAAAACAGACCTGTGTTCGTCTGCACTGCAGCTGATGTGATGTGTTGGTGGGGATCCTGTGTGAGGATACTCTGGCTGGACCATTCATTATGTTTTCCAGGGGGCTTGCACCAGACTATTTGCATCTGCACATTCACCTAGACATTCTGTTGTAAATTATTTGCTCCTTTATAGTATAATTGGGGCTTATTATTTTAAATGTGTGTAGGCAGGTTAAAATCTTATGAATGTCACACAGGGATACTGAGGAGTGTCTTGGGAGATATTTATTGGCCTCTCAGGTCCCCTGGGCAACAGAGGGTGAAGGAGGTTAGAGGCAGCAGAGGCCACTCTGGCCTGGTAGTTGGAGCCCATTTGTTCAACCCATTAGTAGATACGGCTCATCGTTACTTTGTTCAATTTTGGCACTCTGCAATTTTGAGATGAGGAAAAGGCCCCCACTGGAAAGGATGGAGAGGACACATGTGTACAAAGAGTGAAGATACCCTTAGATCTGAGGACCTTGTTAATCGTGGAAGGAGCTACGTAAGTGAGCTGCCGCCATCACACATGCTTTGAGTACCACTCCAGAGAACCAAGACTAAATCTGACCTTACAGACAGTGAACCCAGATCCTAGAAGTGTGGATAGTGTAATCTCCTTAAGAGTGAAGGTGCAGTGAAACAGGTCAAACCCTCCATCAAGAAGAAACTCCAAAGAAGAGGCCTATCCTCATAGGCTCACATACCTACACACAAAGTGCACATATGCATTGCCTAGAAAATCTCTGCAAGGTCACACACTAAGGTGTTAGCTGTGGTAATCTCAGTAACTTTATGTTCTTAGATTTGCTTATTTGACTTTTCTAAATTTCTGTAATGCACATATAATGTTTTTGTAACAATATTTTTATTTAATTAAAAAATAAAAAAGCAATGTAAGTGATTCTGATGCATATCTAAGGTTGAACTGAGCACTGTGAACTGAGTTTTCTTAACTTCCCTGAACACTAGAATCCATGGAGACAATCTGATCTTGGGATGTGTCTGTCAGGGTGGGGAGATGGTGGGATTAGCAGGACTCCTGGCTTGGAGGCATATTCTTGTTGATAATAGAAACAGCAGCTCCTGTTGGTAGTAGGATAACGGTGGGAATGATAATCCCTAATCACATCTCAAAAATCACACATTATCTTCAGGCAAGTTAAAAGTCCCTGTGGTGGTTCTCATGGAAAAAAAAAAAAAAAAAAACTAAAATATATTTATTACAGAAATGGGATACTGTGTCCAATAAGGTTAAGATTTACTGCTCCAAGGCCCCAGGACTTAACCATACATGGTTCCATCCCCACAGTATCTACATAAATTTTGAGATATGCAGGTTTTAGTTCACTGATGCGGCATGCTGAGACCACAGCCCACTGGTCCTATGCGGAAAGCAGATACTGCTCTGAGCACTGGTACCTTGGAGCTACAGACCCCATAATGTATCTATTTAAAGCTGTATAAAGAGGCTTCAATAAAATTGAGTATTTTTGAGTTCCTCAGCTCCAAACCCAGTGTCTGAAGATTTTCTGGGGTGCTCCAGGTTTCGTGTATTCCCACTCATTTACACATGGCCCAGGACTCCAAGAGATGTGCATTTTTCTGGGAAAATTACAAGCATAGCTAAGGCCACACCTGCAAGCTGAGGACAGAGGCTCCTTCCAACCAAGTTGATTTTCTTATCACTGAATGAATATAAAGAAACAGCCAGCTTTGACATTATCAGACCTTGTCTGAATCCAGATGCACAAGGCAATGTTCTTTGTAGATTTAGGGGCCAACTCTTCTTTTGCTGCTGAATGATCTAGGATACCTTAACTCTCAGACTCAGACTCACCCCAGAAAGTGGAACCAGTTTAGATTCCCAGGCCCCAACCTCTGTAAACTTTAATTCACTGGAGTATGAGGGGAGTCTTGGAATCTGCATTAAAGAAAACAAACGAAAGCACTCCAGGACAGAATAACAAGCTAAGTGACACCATGAGGAAGTGACCAGGTAAGTCCAAAAGGTAGGACTATCTGCAGAATAAATGGTCCAGCACATCAATAAGGCAGTATTATGTGGAGAATAAAATAAAGAGATTAGGGAGGAGAAGAATGTACTTATTTATAAAACACATAAAGGATGGAATAACCAGATCCGTCTTGATTGGCTTTTAGTTTAGACAGAACAATTCATTGTAAATGGGTATTTGGGGTCAAATGTGAAAATTATTCTTACAGAAAGACAGAGATTGTTAACCGAGAAAAGCAGATTTGAAAATAACATTATGGTGTGATCTCATTTTGGTTAAAAAAAAACACACACACACACAGAGACACCTAAAAAAATTGGTCATACACTAAAATGTTAAGATACACTAAAATCACAACTATGTGATTTTATGTTCTTATATTTTGCATACCTGATTTTTCTAAACTCCTACAATAATGTGACTTTGTAAATCATGATATGTTTCTTTAATTAAAAAACGAAAAGCAAGCTGAGGGATTCTGATGTTTACCCAAGTTTGAGAACTTACTCTTCAAGCCAAGTCTTCTTAACTGACCTATGCCTTAGAATCACTGGGGCATGTGTTAAGCCTGTAGATTCTCAGAGCCCTTCCCTGATGGCACTGACTGGCTTTGGGGTAGCGCCTGGGAATGGGTTTTTCACAAGTGCCCATGTCATTCCTATCATCAGTCAAGGTTGAAAACTCTGCTTTAGACCAGTGCTTCTCCCAACTTATGAGCACACAGATCACCTGTGGATCTTATTAAAAGGCAGATACTGATTCACTAGGTCTGTAGCTGAGTCTTAGATTCTGCATTTCTAACAAGCACCTAGGTGAGGCTGATGCCGCTGTATCCACAGCCATCCTGGGGAGCAAGTCTGGAGAGGAGAGGATGGTGGAGAGACAGAAGGAGACTCTTGGCATACCACACACACCTGCTGTGTGCTTGGAAATGGCTTCACAATGGAGACAATCTGGATGGGGGACACTAACGCAAGGCCTAAAGTGGCCATGCGGAGGTTGGTAAGTTGGCATCATGGGCAGAGTGCAAGGCAACAGGGTGTGGTGGGGATTGTAATTGCCATGATCTGCTGCTCAGCTCTGCTGCTGAGCTGCTGCTGCTCAGCTCCAGCCCATGGTGCCATGCAACTGCTGCTCAGCTCCAGCCCATGGTGCCACTTGAAAACACTTGTCCAACATCATCAGCTCTCATTGGTCAAAAACAGCCAGAAATGTGATTTTCTGGGACAGGGTCTCACTCTGTTAGCCAGGCTGGAGTGCAGTGGTGCAATCACGGCTTACTGCAGCCTCGACTTCCTGGGCTCAAGTGATCCTCCCACCTCAGCCTCTCAAGTAGTTGGGACTGCAGGCATAACCACCATGCCTGGTTAATTATTTTATTATTATTATTATTATCATTTTTGTAGAGACAGGGTTATGCCATATTGCCCAGGCTGGCTTCCAATTCCTGGACTTAAGCCTGCTTTTGCTTCCCAAAGTGCTCATATCACACCCAGAAGCCACCATGCCTAGCCCAGAAATGTGATTCTTAAATAAAATCTTGTATTGTAAAACACTGCATAGTCCAAACAACAACAACAAAAAAAAAACCTGCCTGCCACGTATAGCGTCACACTGTCAATGCCCAATTCTTGGTCTTGGTCTCGTTAGAGTAGGTGTCATGTCTAGGACATCTTTCACCCCCATCCTGATAAGTAAAAGCCAATGAGTCTATAAGACAGAGATTAACCAAAAATAATTCTTGCTAACAGAGAAAGTAAAAACCCAGCACAACAGAAATTCCTGAATACTCAACTCCTTTGTGTTAAAATGAGCATAATGAAAATTGACTCAAGCTAGCACTTTGACATGCTATGTAAACACTGTAAACCAAGGCAAAGAAAGAGACAGGGACGGCAGAGTGCCAGGGGCTGCTGTAGGAGCCAGTGGCATCCTAAGATGGCCATGTATTAAGAGTCTCTTCTCACTGGTCCCTATTTTCCACTTAGCCATTCATAAGGCAGACATTCTCAACCATGTCCAAGACTTGCCCTGAGCTAAACTTTCAGAGATTTGAAAGAAAAACTTATCAGAGCACCACAAGAAAGCTAATTTCGTAGCTCCTAATCAATCCCATTTACATTTTTTTAGTTCTTTGATTTCTGAGCACTATTTAAGGAGGAGGTTTGTTCAGTTCATCTACTTTAAAATTTTAACTGTCCAGGGTGACAATCCCCAGCGTATAATTTCCCTCCTATGCCCAAATCAATAAAATGCACCCAAGAGCTAATATCCATTTTGAGCTCCACTGAGGCCCAATACCTCCTAGAATCACAGTGACTTGGAAAATAGTAAACAACTAGAAGTGAGCCGAGACCTGCTGCAGGCAATTAGTTCTCAGTGGAGAATAAGAACTTTCCAGTTCACATCTTATGCCTTCTTCCTGCAGAAGAAATAACAGCCCTTAACTTGAGGAATTCTAGGGAGGACTGACTACAGCATCTCAAGTGAGCATAAGAATGGGTACCATGCCTCCTCCTCCTCACTTATAATATCCTTCAATAAGTTCCTGGGGCAAACGTCGTAGCTTGGTTTCACTAACACTCATTTCTAACCCTTGTTTTCCTCCCCTGCCTCTATAAAAGAATCTATGAATACAAGTATTTAATTTTCCAAAATTCCCTTGTAACTAAGGGTGAGCATATAGCACAATTCTGGCTAACAAAATACAGGCAAAAGTCTCTTGTAGCAGTCAGGGAAACACTGGCTCTCTAGATGCAATGGAAAAGGTGGGACAGACCTCACTTCTTCCTCTTATCTCTTCCTTAAATACAGAAGAGATGACTGGAGCGGAGGCAGCTGTCTTGCAGAAAAGGCTGAGAATGACAGTAGGGAGACCCCTCACATCATGATGATGATGAAGCAATACCAGCAGCCACCAAAAATCCCCCAAACTGTTTAAGCCACCGTGGTCAGATCTGCTTTTACCTGCAGTCAAACCTAACCGTATGATGGAAAATTCCTTACAAAGTTAAATGAAGATACAAACTCTTACCTGAAATGAAGTGGGCACACAGAGCAAGAGTGGCACATTTCACTGTAGCTTACTTGGCTCCTAGAGTCCTTAAGTAGGGTTGGTAATGCTATCTGGTAGCATAGGTGCAACTGAAAATCCCACTTACTTTGAACCAACACCTCTTTTATATGTGGCTTTTAGTACCATCCTAGAAGAGCTGACATCAAAAATATAGTCGCTTCCATTTAAGGCAGTTGTTACTATCAAGTCCCAACTTGAGCCATGGAAAGAAAGCTGGGTCAGTGACCAGGTGTCTCTAATAACGGCTCTGCCTCCAACATTCCAACATCCTGGGAAGCCTATCCCTTTGTGGCCAATGTCCCGATACTGGTTTTATCTGGTGGATTCTGATGCTGGATTCAGTGAAGAGATTATGACTACACATCCTTTCTCTACACGACTCTGGGCTGTCTAACTGTCGTCATTGTGAAAGTTTCCACAGGATTCTGAATTCAGCACCACTTCAAATAAAACAGCAGCTCATGTTTCCTCAACAGCTACATGCTTCTAACGAGTTAATCCACACAAACCTATGAGGTTGGTACTGTTGTTCACTCTATGTTCAGATGAGGAAACTGAGACTGAGAAAGTTGAAGTGTTTGTCCAAGCACCCACAGCTAGAAATGGAGATGCTGGTTCTAGAATCTAGGGCTGGCTATGGTCAGAGTTCATATTCTATAGCATTATGATAAACTACATTGTAATAACCACTGCAAATAGCTTCAGATAGAATTGGACCCAGGTGAGAGAAAAGTCAAGACAGTGGCGTGTCAGTTCTCTTTCCTTTTCTCAGACCAAAAAGGAGATAGTGGGACATGCTGGGAATCATTAGTATTTGCCAAAGATTCCATTTGGTGAATTTAAAGAGGTTCCGTACATTCTCCAGCCTCTCCTGCAGTTATGCTGGGGCCATATGACTAGTATTGGTCACTGAACTGAAAACAGATGTGACGAGTTTCATTCTTGGGCTGAGCAAAGTAAGAGCTGAATGTCACCTCAATCCCTTTTCCTATACCATAGGTGACCAGAGAGACCCCATGTTCTAGAGGTAATTACAAGATGAAGGAGCCCTATTTGCATTAGATGTTTTGTTATGAAGAAGTTGCTTTAATTTATTAAGACACTGAGATTATGGGATTTTCTTGTTATTGCAGCATAGCTGAGCTTACCCTGACTAGTAAAATGGGCCTCTGAAATGTGACCAGACCACCTTGCTTATAGCAATTTTGCAAAGAAAGAAATTATAATTTGGAAGCTATTCTACCAGGAGATTCATTTATCACTGGGGTTATTCCGCATCCAAATCATAATATGCCTTACCTGCCTAATGAGGCAAACAGTTTCTTAGAATTATCATGAAGATGTTACTTGCCTTACAAAAACTGGCACTATTTAATGTAAACAATGATTCCCTCTCATTGACTAATATCTCCAGCCACTGCCTCTCAAGAATTTTATACTTTGGTCCCTTATTTCTATAGGATGAAATGTTTGCAAAAAATATATGCATATAAGCCTCTGCATGCTAACTGATGCAATTTCATGACCCATTACATTTTCCATACAAATGTAACAACAGTGGGGGCTACCTTTGCCGGCAGTTGGCTGGGACTTGTCAACTACCTGGGTTTGACAGAGGGCCAGGAGAGCTTGAGATAAAAACATACATTGCTGCCTTAAAACACTTATTGAGCATATACTATGTAACAGATACCTTCCTAGAAGTTGGATATACCATGTAAATGTGACAACTGATGAGACTTGTAAATAATAGGTAGAAATAACTTTGGAAATGACAGATGGATTTATTTGAGAGTATCTAGAGGATGTAAAAGCCAAGTGTGTGCCTGAAGAGAGAGACAGGAAAGATTCATCATTAGTCCACACTGAAATACATGAGACCTTTCACCACCTGGCCCCACAGACTTGCCTAGCCTCCCCTCTCCATACTCTCTGATCCCATGCCACTGACCCACATACAAGTCTGAGGAGTGACCAAGTTCTCTTCCTCCACGCCTTTGGCAAAACTGTTCCTTCTACTCCTGTTCCCACAGGGTGTTTACCTTGCTGATGTTTCTATGTCCTTCAGGCAGCTCAAGGTGTTGACTCGTGCAGAAAGCCTTTTTGCACCACCTCTTGTTTGGCTTAATCCTGGATCCTATTGTTTTGTCCATAAATTTGCCTTGCCAGTCAGTTCCCTGCTTTCACTGGCCTGGGGGAGTTGGAAGGAAGAAGGGAGGGACCAGTGACTGCTGGCAGCCTGGGATACGGCACTCTGGGACGTCAGGCAGAGGTGGCAGTCAGAAGAGATGGCTGGCATGGTTGGGAAGCTGGTTACATCATGTGATTTCATCAAATCAATTAGTAGATATATTGAAGATAATAATAGGCTTTTCACTGTTGCAGAGGTACTGAGAAACACAAAAGGTAGGAGGGCTAGAAAAACCCTTATATGTGAGATTGGAATTGGAGATATCAATTTGAACTTGTTTTAAATTTAATATATGAATGATACAGATACAGTAATTGTAGACATATGTACATGCATGTATAAATTAGTACATATAGATGTACACATGTGTATATATGTATATATACATACATATATGTGTATGTATATTTGTGTGGATATATGTGTGTATATATGTGTGTGTGTCTGTATCCTTGCTCTGTCTGCTGAGAGGACCTAGCAGCAGTGACACTCCAGTATCCACAAGCTCACCAAATACTCAGATACTGACTTCTAAAGACCACTTGCCATGAAAAGAAACCAAGGTTCCTTGGGCAAGTCGCTAAATCCAGAGTTGGGCAGGAAGGTACAATATGAGTTCAGAATATCTCACTGTACAGGAAAGTAAGTGGTAAAAAAAAAAATAATGAGGAAGCTATCAAAAGCCCCAAGATTTGGTTCCACCTGGTCAAAATGATACAATTTAAGCACAGCATTAAAACAAAGAAAAAAAAAAGACAGCAGCAGACAACAATTCAAAGATTATAATTAAAACCCCATGAGTCTATTCTGATATAAAAAATAAATGAATGGATATATCAATGAGAGAAGAGGAAACAGTCTTCCCTGCAGTAGAATCCCAACCATAAATGTACAAAGAGCCATGGAAAGAGGAAATCACTCCACACTGTCAGTGCAGATGCTCAGCTGGGAACTGGCAGGGGAGCCAAGACTTGTGAGTTGAGGTCTAATGAGAGCAGCATATCAGAAGATCGATAATCTGGAACGTCTTCCTACAAATTTGATTATAAAGGAGAAAATGGTGACTTTTTTCAGGGGAAAAAAGAATATTGACATGAGCACATGAAAGAGGCCAACATCCCTGAGACTTGGGCAGGGTTGGCTGCGTGTGCCCCAGCAGGTGGGACACTGATAACACGGCATAATTTCTGTGGTTTTTCTCCCTCAGGTATGACCTGAAACTGGTCCCAAGGAAACATCAGATGGGCCAGATTGAGCATCACACTGCAGAATGTAAGGCCTACATTCTTCCAAACTGTTGGGAACCATGAAAGCCAGGGAAAGACTGAGGAATTGTTCCAAACTTGGGGAGGATGCAAAGATGTGTCCATTAAATGCAATGTGTAACTCGGGGTTTCTGCACTTCAGCTCTTTCAAGATTTTCAATTGGATAATTCTTGGGGGCTGTCTTGAACACTTTAGGGTATTTGGCAGCTTCTCTGGTGTCTTAGCAGTAGATGCCAATACCAATCCCTACTTGTGGTGATCAAATGTCTCCAGATATTACCAAATGTATCATGGGTGAGGTCAGAGGGGAGTGCAAAGTCAGCTCCAGTTGAGAACCACTGGTGTAACTGGATGGGATCCCGGGCCAGATATGAAAAACAGACATCACTGGGACAACTGGAGAGCTCTCAGGCTAATGAAGGTTTCTCACTGTTGAAAAAGGCATTTACAAGCAGGGAAAGGTAGGAGGGCTAGAAAAACCCTGAATGGGGTGTAGAGATTGGACACTGCATCAATGTATTAACGCACTGGTTTTTGTTTAGGTGCTGATTTCTTGACTTGCAGGTTTGCATGGTGGTTATGCAGGAGGGTGTACCTTGGGAGGCATATATGATGGAGCACAGAGGGTTGAAGGGACATCACACCGATACATACATAGGGCGATGGAGTGAACACAGTGAAATGTGAATAGCTTGGGATCAGTGTGAGGGGATGCAGGCATTCTTGGTTCTGTCCTTACAACTTTCCTGTACATTTAAAATAATCTCAAAATAAATTATTTCCATGAATTTACCTGATTAAACTGCACTTGTGGATTTATTTGCACAACCAATGAAGGATGGTGGTAGAAATGGTGGAGATGAAGATTACAGTAGTATTGGTCAATGTTCATTTTTGTCTTCATTATGTGCCAGGTAGCAAGCTAAGTACTTGATGCACATTAGTCAATTCTGTACTCAAATCATTCCCATGGTGGAGGAATTAGTATCCTTTTAGTACAGACAAACAAACAGAGGTTCTGAGAAGGTAGATGACTTATTCACAAGCACATGGTAGGGAGCTGGGGTTGAAGCCCATTCATGATGGACTATGGGACCCATGCTCTAAGCCATTAGATCATAAGGGGGACTTTTTAGTCATTCCTGTATCCACAGAGGCACAGGATGAAGTAGGCACTTGTTGAGTGAGAAGATGAATGCACAAGCAGAGCTCTGCACAGACTGACAGCAAGGCACACAAGTCATCCATATGATTTTATACTTGTGAATTCATGTATAAGGAACATCTTGTTAGACTTTAGTCTATCTATAAAAGCCAAATATAGGGTGGCAATGGCTGCATTCAGTTGAAAAATACCCTGGCACTAGTAAAGGAAAGAGGTGTTTATCCTCTCGGTACATTGTTTTTTTTTTTTTATCCCCAATTTCGGGCATATGCAGCTTTGGTTTGGAATGATTTGGCTCAGATAATTGGCGGGTTTAGGTGAGCTTTCTAGTGAGAGTGATTACAGAGGTGATATAGGAGGAGGTGATGTGAAGAGTAATTGCTGCTTAATAAATTGGAGGAAAAACGTCTGTAAAGAGCTTATTTAATAAGTTCAAGACTTGAGATCCAGAAGAACTGCATCCCAGGGCTTTGAGGATTCTTGCTGATGTGATCTCAGTGCTGAAAAATCATGAAGCTGGACAGGGAATGCATAACACTGAAAGTCACTGTTGGCTTAAGTCAGAGAGGTTTGGAACCCTTACTGCACAGACAGGAGAAGCCAGATGCCAGAAATCCAGGAAGACACATGACGGGGCAGGAAAAGGGAGAGTCCACAATTTCTGGGAAGATTTCAGGCAGTGAGGAATTGGCAGAGGCTAAAGACACACGCTCAGTCCAGACGGCAAGAAGGTAACACCAACTTTAGACATTAGAAAAAGGTATATTTTCTAATATTTGAAAAAAGCAAGCAACTAAATAGGTAGTTGTTACCATAGACTAAAGACACAATGAAATAATAAACATGAACTACTTAGCATGCACCTGCAACAAGAAGGCAATAATTGCAGAATTTATGAGAACTTTAAGATCAATAAAATGGTGTATTTTAAATGGATATGAACATAGTTATTTAATTATAGAAACATAGACCAGGAGTTATATACTAACTCTGAGAGAGTGTCTTACTCTGAGAAGGGAGGAAGGGCATTGGGGATGAGGACAGTTTCGTGGCAGGGCTGGTAGTTACCTCCTAATATACATTCTTCTCTTCTTCCTTAACTAAAAAGAAAACTTGGGTAATGTGTCTAATGAAACACTCTATTCCCTGTCCCTCTTGCAGCTATGTGGCCATGTGATTAATTCTGGCCCACAAGCTGTAAGCAAAGGTGATTTTGGGAAGGGAAGGTACTGTTGATCTAGAATATGGATGTGAAAGTTGGAACTCCAATCAGCCACCTTGAGCCATGAAGTGGCCTTGAGGGCAGATGCTCTGTGCTGAATGGTAGAATTTTGTCCCAAATGACATCCCCAGACTGCCCTATACAGACCTCTTAATGTCCTTTATTTGATAAGAGGAAAGGTCTCACTGTTATTTGAGTTTTTTTCTTTGACATGCAGCTGAGCCCAATTCTAAATTAGGTAAGTAGATAGAAAGGTTTCATGTGTACTTGTCACGTCTTATATCTTTAAATAAAAAAAAAAAAATAGCTGGGGGCAAAAATAGAATGAATGCGCTGACAGTCAGTAACCAATGAGGGTTACCTTCCTTCTCTAGTTTTATATTTTGGGAATTTTAAGGAAACATGAAAAGCACAAAGAACAATAGTATGAAAATCAATACACCCACCATCTGGAATTGCCAAATGTTAACATTTTGTCACATTTGCATTGCCTTTATTTTATTAAAAGAAATAACACATTACAGATGAAGCTTAAGCCCTTGGATCCACCGTATCCTATTCTATGACTTTCAACCTTTTCACCAGTGACAACTGCTCTCATCCTCATCCAAGGGTACCAACAGATTGGTATCCTTCCAATCCATTTCAGATCATCTTAGGCATATATTTTTTTCTGATAATAATATGGTATATTATTGTATGCATATGTTCATTAACCATTTAAAAATTGTATCATATGGAATATGTTCTAAAATTGGCTTATTTTTGAATGTTCTCCCTTTCTTTCTATACATATATATAATATATATATACACACACATATAATGTTTATATAAGCTATTTGGATATATATATATATATATATATATATATATATATAAAATATTTGGTTCATTCCTTTGAGTTGCAGTTTTATATTTATTTTTAAAATGTTTATTTGCCATTCACCTACTGATGCACATTTAGGCAATTTCCAGTGTATTGCTTTTCAAACAATACAGTAATGAACAACTTTGTGTCTCCCTGTGCACAGGTGTGAGCTGTTTTTCTTCTTCAAGTTTGTTGTTACATAACTGATAAACCAGGAGACTGGCAAATATATGGTATCATGATTTCAGGATGGCTTTTGAGAATCCTCTTGTGATCACATTATGCCATGGAAAAATGTGGGCTGAGTGATCAAACTTTTAGGTAAATGTGTAACTGGTTGATCAACCTCACCAAAACACTGTATGATTGGCTTTTAGGCAAATGTAGACATAAATATATAATTCTATTCTATTCAATTAAATAACCTTATCATCCATCCATCCATTCAATGCCTCTGAGTGACTCTGACCATTCACCATGGTAGACACTGGACATAGAAGAGTCAACAGCACCC
The DNA here is from genome assembly GCA_963573385.1 of Cacajao melanocephalus. Taxonomy (NCBI): domain Eukaryota; kingdom Metazoa; phylum Chordata; class Mammalia; order Primates; family Pitheciidae; genus Cacajao; species Cacajao melanocephalus. Next base: position 21,878 of record CAUYLG010038409.1, read on the forward strand.
AGCACAGTTCTTGACGCAAGCTTCGTATCTAACTGAAATTTTTTAGTTGACACTTGAGGGAGATGTAGTCAGTGCCCTTCTAAAGCATATAGAGCTGTTATTACTTTGGTGAAGATGCAGAATACATGCTTATGGGATTTTTAATATATATACATTTTTAAGACGGAGTCTTGCTCTTTTGTCAGGCTGGAGTGCAGTGGCATGATCTTGGCTCACTGTAATCTCCGTCTCCCGGATTCAAGTGATTCCCCTGCCTCAGCCTCCTGAATAGCTGGGACTACAGGTGTGCACCACCACGCCCAGCTAATTTTTTGCATTTTAGTAGAGATGAGGTTTTACCATGGCCAGGGTGGTCTTGATCTCCTGCCCTCATGATCTGTCCGCCTTGGCCTCCCAAAGTGGTGGGATTACGGGTGTGAGCCAGTGTGCCCGGCCAGGATTTTTAATATTTATAAAAGGCTAAGAATAACTGGAAAAAAACCAGACTGAAGAGAAAAGACATGGAATTCTTCCCATGGGGTAAAGCTAATTAAAATAAAAACCATGGGTAAATATGACATCAAGAATAAGCATATGTGAAACACACATGTGTGTATATATATATGCACATGTATATATAGTTTCTAAGTTGGAGACGCCTATGTTGGAAATAATTATAAGAAATATTCACTTAAGTTTCTGGTTGATCACAAGTTTAGCATGAGCCAATGGTGTGAGCACAGAAGGCTAAGAACACTAGCTGAATCTTGTGATGATTTTAGGGTGTTTGTAAAATCTTTCTGGTAATGGTCATGACAGTTCTACTGTCTAATACATGTTACCTACAAGTCTGGGCATTATACACTGAATTTTCAGAACAAATTATAGTCCTCCCAATTTAAAGAGGAAGAAACTAAGACTCAGAGCAGTCAAGGATTGACTAAGGTCATGCAAATATCATAACAAGAGGTGAAACAGCGATTCCAGCCCAGCTGTATCTGGATCATATCAGTCTTAATCACCCTACTCTTCTGCATTAGCTCCTGGTCTATGTATACAGACTCACAGTTGCATCCTACCTGATGGTATGGCCAATCCCACTCAATGGGACCTCTTTGTTGGGGAGGTGCAACAAAACAACAGTCACCTATATGATCATGACGGACAACTAGAACATAATAATTTCCCTATGAGAGCTGATACTGCTGCAAACTCATGGCCAAGGGACGGGTGTGTGCTTTTCTTGGTGCACCTCTCCAAGAAGCCGCTCTTCACTTAACGGGAGGCCACATGTGAGCTAGAAAGCCCAGGTTTGAGTTACAGCTCTCCCACTCCTCATCTGTGTGTTTCAGGGCAAGGTATCAAGATTCTCAGGTGTTGTTTTGTCATCTATGGTGGCATCTATATCAATAGTTGTTTCAGGATTAGAGTTAAAGAACTTGCACAGTATCTGCCATAGAGCAAAGGCTGGATAAATGGGTAGTGATTATGCTGATACCGCTTCTGAAAGGTATGCTCTTAAGAAGCAAATGCCTGGCTCTTTCAGAGCCACCATACATGGTAGTGGGTCCAGAGAGTATTGACAGCAGCCTGCTCTCCTCTTGCTCAACTTTCTGGAGGAAGGTATATATTTGTTTTACATGCAAATTCATCTTCTACTCCTTAAGCCAAGACCTCAATGGTCTGCTGCTTTCCAGGGGGGCACGTTTTTGGAATTTATCTGCTTGAAGGGAACGCCTTTTTCTAATTTCAACACAGTACTTTATTGGTTAGCTGTGTATTATGGTCTTTCTACTAGACATCACAATATCAGAACAAAGACCAGTCTCACTTCTCTTGCTTTTGCCTTTGCTCAGATCTATTCTATTGACTCCCAAAACATGGGTTTCTGGTTACGGTTCTCAAGAAATGGCATAAATGTGGGAGTTACTATCAGGCAGAAGAAATGAAAGCCCATTGGTTGGAGCCTTGCAAAGCATCTGCTTTTCAATTCAATAACTTTTGCCTTATTTTTATATTTATGGCCTGTGGTTGCATGTCAGAGAATTTGTCACCTCCAACAGGCACATTAAAAAATGAATGAAAAAACACTGCTATGGAAAACTGACAGTCCCTGTGAATTACAATAAAGCTCACTCAAGAGTTTGACAGCCCCATCAAAGAGAAAACCCCAGGAGGAAGCGAAACTGTAGCCTAAATCTATAATTTACATCCACATATAGAGGTAGGCTTTGGGATTTGTCAAGAAGAAGAGATGGACCAGGCTTCTTAGGAACTGGGGGCTGAGTGTGGTTTAGATGCGTGGTTTACCTTTTGTCTTACATTTGTTATAAACTTGAGTGGTTCTTGCCACTGCCTGGCAACATAAACCCTTCCCTCCTTTCATGTTTAATTCAGTTCTTATTCTGGTTATTTAGTGCTACAGAACAAAAAAAAATCTAAAAATATTTTCACTTTTATTGTGTTTATGATTTTGTGGATTAGGGATTCAGGAAGGACTTAGCTGGGTGGCAACATCTCAGATTGTCATGAGGTTAGCCAGGGTTGGAGAATCTAATTCTAAGATAGCTCCTTTATTCACATGAACGGTGCTTCACTCATCCTTGACCTCCCTCTCTGTGTAGTATTTCATCCCTCAAGGCTCTTTTCTACGGCTTGAGCTTCTCCAAACAAGGCACTCTCCAGGTAGCCAAACTTCTTATGTGGCGCTGGCATCTATCAGAGTGAACATTGCAACAGGCAGTAAATTAAATCAACCCATCTCTTAAGGACTGGACCAAGGAAGTGGCAGTGTCACTTCTGCATATTGTATTGGTCAAAACAATGTTCTCTCCCCATCTAGAATCAAGGAGAGGGGACAAGACCCTCAAAGATTTGTGGCCCTTTGTAATGCATGAAAAACCCGCAGTCCATCTTTTCTACCTCCTAACTCTCTCTAGAATATGCAAATCTTATGCTCACCGTCTCTACCACGACCACCTTAGACTGAGCCCTTGTCATCACTCTAACATCTCACCCAGTTAGATGTTCCTCTCTCCCACCCATTCTCCAAAGCCAGAATAATTTTTTTCCTATGAAAACATGTCCATGTCATGTTTTTACTCAAAACTCATCAAGAGCTCTCACCTTGACATGTTTGCATGCTAGTGATCTATTTATTTCTGCCCTGCATCTGTTCTCCTTGCTCTTGATACCAACATTCTCATTTTCCTTTAAGCGACCACCAATCTTTCACTCTTAGTCCTTGAAGTTTAGGAAGGGCTGATATCACCTTTTCCCCATACCTGGCTCTAGGTGTGGGGATAAGCTCCTTCAAGTCTTCCACATCTGCGCATACAGTGATTAATTCAGGAATGGACACATGACTTAAACTGGGTCAACAGAGGCATACCTAAAACTTTAAAGAGAACTACATGTGAATAATACTTTATTTAAAGGGTGAGGGGCAGCTTCTGTTACTAAAGTAGCAGGAAAAATGCCAGGTGGCTGTTTTTGTTTGGTATCAACTGGGGAAAGCTAACACAGAGAAAAGCAGAGCCAAGGAAAAAGTGAGAAAGATGCCTGATGATACATTTGAAACACCTAGATACTGCTATCCCTAAAGCTTCTCTTGGTCTTTTAAATAAATGAGCTGACACAATTTTATTTCCTGCTTAAACTCACGCTAATAGTCTTAACACACACACTTTGCATGATGCCTACCTCTCTCCAACACCAGTATAATGGTGGCTTCTCCAGCCCTTTCTACTCCCTGCTATCCCCATAGCCTATCCCCAAGTCACACTACCTCTACCTGCATTCTCAGATCATGCCTTACTCTTTCAGGTGTTCCTACATAAGTTCCTTCTTCCTGGAACAAGCTTCTCATGCTATCCAGAAGGGATTCCTTCAAGACTCAGTTTATCAATCACTTTCTACCTGGGAGCCTTCTAGATCTTTTCCCTGCTCCCAAGCCTCAGCCCATCAGCTTACTTTGCTCTGAGGCTTTTCCTGGGATATTTACTCATCTCTCTTCTAGGACTTAGCACAGTTTGCTAAATATACAACATATAAGCCAGTTTTTTTCCCATGACACCCTCAGCTCCATTAAAGATCTGATTTTGTCTTACTTATCTTCAAGTTCCCAGAGTCCTCCAACATATTTCTCTGCACACAACAGATATTCGTAAGATGTCAGCAGAATGAATACAATTTTTAATCCACAAATATTTGGTTCCATAGTTGCTGATAGCTGTGTCACTGCACACTTCAGACCCTCCTTGAAGAGAATTACACAGACCACCACAAACCACGTGCTCAGTCCCTTATCTGCTGTGACCCAAGGGGGCCTCAGCACTTATTTAAAAATTAATTTGTTCCTTAATTAAGAAACATGATTATTTCTAATTAACCAACCTTCTATGTAATGTAAACAGATCACAAGTAACTAAACAGCTTTGCCTAGCTCATTGCATGCCTGAGAGTAGTACAGTGAAACCAATTTTAGCATATCAGCTGGGAGGCTAGGGAATATACCAAATGCTCTGACTTGCACAGACAGAATTAAAGAAACTTAAAGAGAGGGAATTTGTCAGCTCTTAATCCTACCTACCAAATTAAATTTCTGCCACATTATATCATTACATCATTTTCAGAATTTCTTGAGATGCAAAATCCCCATGGTTATTAAAGAGTTGACTCAAACTCTGTGCACTTCAAATCTGTATATATATATGCTGCCCGTATTTGGATGTGGTAGAAAGGAGATATTCTGAATATGATCTAGCTGGCTTGCAGCAGGCTCATATGGAAGCAGTATATTCATACCAGAAGTTGAAGTGTGAGTGAGAACAGGAGGCTAGATGTTATGCATCTTTAATGAGAGACCTGTCATTCTTTGACACCATCAGGTGTGTGGAAAACATCCAGAGACAGTCTAATGATTTCATAATAACAAATGCTAATGGAGGAACACACAGCTCAAGGTACTTTCTTTAAGCTTCTTCTACCTTGAACCAATTCACTGATCTGCATCCTCTAGTATCCTGAAGCGGTTATGAGTTCCAACGCAGATGTTCTTTACACTTTGACAACGCAAAATGCACAACCCAGGAAAACTCAAGTTTGGGGTACGTTTTCTACATAGATACTGCATTATTTAGTTAAAATTGTAAACAGAGAAGCACATACACTGATAATTGACTTTATCAGAGAAAAATGTGGTCTCTTTAAAGGCATGCATGAAAAGATTAAGTACACTCTTAAAAGTAAGCAACCCTAAGAGCTTAGAAACCAATGGAATTTGGCTTGGAATCTTCTTGAAGGTCACATGGTTATTCATTTACAATAGTTAAATGGATGCAAGAAACCTTCTATGTTGAGTAAAATGTAACTATATTGAAATACATCTGGGACACACTATTGACCTTTCTGGAATTCATAGGCTAAAGGGTTGGACTAGGACTTTTCTCCACTCAGATCATGCGAATCCAGTCTTTGCTTTATGGAATAGCAGCAAGAACATATAAGAAAGTCTGCACTTATTGTGGAACATCATTAGTGTGACCCTTTAGCATACCTGCAGTACCCTCCTCTGCCTCCCCTCTGTCCTTGGAGGCTGGCCTGAAGAGATAAAGACCTTTGGCTTCCTGTTGGGCTTAGAGATCAGAAGGAGGTAACTGAGTGAGGTCAGAGTGCTCATGCACCTGGATCCTTCCCTTCTGGATTGCCTGGGGTTGGATATATCCCATGCTGGAAGTCTCTGCTCCTCCCAAGTGGTTCTCTATGGGACTCACTCCTTCCAGGTCAGTGACTCCTCCTTCATTCCTCAGGTTTAGGAATAGGCTAGAATAATACTGCATCTCAAGGAGGTAAAGTATTTTTACCAAAGATCATTCAACTAATGAGAGGTGAAGCAGAGATTCAAATCCAAGAAGTCTGGTTTCAAAGTTGTCTCTCTTAACCACTGTGTTTTATCTTCAATACCCAAATATTTGGTTCCTAATAGTCTTAACGTATCTACTTTGCATGATGCCTGCCTCTCCCCAACACCGGTGTCATGGTGGCCTTTCCAGCCCCTTCTACTCCCTGCTATCCCCATAGTCCATGACCAAGTCACATCTCTTCTAACTGTATTCCCAGATCATGACTTACTCTTTCAGGTCTTTGTATGTAGGTTCCTTCTTCCTGGAACAAGCTTCTCATGCTATCCAGAAGGAATTCCCTCAAGACTCATCTTACCAATCACCTTCTACCTGGGAGCCTTCTAGATCCTTCCCTGCTCCCTAGCCTCACCCCATCAGCTTATTTTGCACTCTTTGTGGGAGCACTGTTCTTACTGTCTTCTTACTGCCCAAGGTTATGGTCCTATCCTTTGCAATTCCCCTTTGTAAGTAGGCCCTTTTAAAAATAGGTCCTCCTACAAGAGTCCTAATTCAAGCATGCCATCTGCTTCTCATTGGGATGCTGTTATGTACAGCAAACATTTTCAATACAGTTCTTTAAACATTTGCTCAATATTATGGAAATCTCCAAATACGCCAAAACTCTGCTTTGGAAAAGTTGTCAAAGGCAACTTTAAAACTGGTGGTGTAGATGATCAATTCTATTGACATGACAATAAAATATTTAGGAAAAACTATCTTAGTGCTTTACTTTTTTTTTTTTTTTCTTTTTTGAGATGGAGACTTGCTCTGTCGCCAGGCTAGAGGGCAATGGCATGATCTCAGCTCACTGCAACCTCTGCCTACCAGGTTCAAGTGACTTCCTTGCCTCAGCCTCCCAAGTAGCTGGGAGTACAGGCGCACACCACCATGCCATGGTAATTTTTTGTATTTTAGTAGAGATGGTGTTTCACCATGTTGTCCAGGATGGTCTCAATCTCCTGACCTTGTGATCCATTCGCCTCGACCTCCCAAAGTGCTGGGATTACAGGCGTGAGCCACCACGCCTGGCTTACCTCCATATTATTTCTGTTGATCTCTTATAAAGATTCCACTTGACTCTGCCAAAGGTCCACTGCTTGGCTTCCCTAGATCTGTATTCAGAGGCAGTGTGGATTCTCTCTGTGTTTTGTCAGGTTAGCAGTTTAATGCCATCCCTTGTCAGTCCTCTTTACTTTCCTGCAAGTTTCCCCACAGACAGCAGAGATGAGTTGTCGCTCCCTGTCTTCTAAGACTAAAATAGACTTGGCCCATGAAAGAACTCTGCCTATACATATTTTTTTTGCACTGAATTTGGGGGAAGAATGGGGAGAAAAACATTCTTATGTCAAGTACCATGACATGTGAAGTTAGAACCATCATGATTTGAGATATAACACAGTGGTTAAAGAAGACAACTTTGAAACCAGATTTCTTGGATTTGAATCATGTTTCACCTGTCACCGGTTGCGTGATCTTGGGTAAAACACTTCACCTCCCTGAGACTCACTTTTCTCACCTATAAAGTGGGGATGTTACAGAACCTCCCATACAAGGCTGTTGCAAAGCAGCAATCAGTGAGCTGTACATCTGAAAAGTATAGTACAGTGTTGGCCCATGATGAGCTCTCATCAATGCTGTTATTGTTGTTGATGATGATGCTTCAAATCCATAAGCATCTCCTGAACAACCGCTTAGGTGGAACTGAATAACCTATGTATTAGGCCATTCGACTTTCCCCAAAGCTATCCCCATATATCTGCATATAGGGTCTGGGGGCTGTTAGTTACCATTTACGAAATACCTATTTTTTTTTTCTGGGCAATGTTCTTGTTCCTTTAAATACACTGCTCTAATCTTCATATCCTTTCTGCAATATAGAAAACTAACTTTCTTAGGGTCACCCAGTAAAGACTCATAAACCATTGTACATTCTGAGGTACTATTCACTCTGAGTTCCATTTATGCTTAAAGTTCTGCTTCTCTTACATGCAAAGCTTTCCAATATTTCAGTCATTCATATATAAGTACTGCCAGTATCACTATTATTTTCAATATTCTTTAAATTGATTTTTGAAATTTAACCTACTTCTAAGCAATGATGTGATTTAAATTACGGAAATGTACTAGGTATTGTTTAGTTGTACATCAAAATAAATAGCTATTAAAATAATAAAAGATCATCTCTATGTCACCTAAAATTATCTTTTACATCAGCAAATGTATACATGGCTTGCATTAGGAAACACTGAATTTTCAGAAAATATAACTATGCCAAGAAAGAGGAAAACAGTTTATAATACGCAGTAAGCAAGGATACAAAAGCAGGGGTATAGCGGATTCTCTCTTATTAGGATTGGGAGACCTGGATGTATTTGTCCACTAATGCAACAGAAATGAAGGAGAATGTGACTGAAGATGCAGGAAGGAGAGGGTAATGATTTAAAAAGAAAGGCCATGGGACAGTCAACAGAAAACAGAATTAAAGATATAGGCACCTTTATGGTAGAATGATTTATATTCCTTTGTGTATATATCTAATAATGAGATTGCTAGTTCAAGTGGTAGTTCTAAGTTCTTCGAGAAGGCACCAAACTGCTTTCAACAATGTCTCAACTAATTTACATTGTCATCAGCAGTGTATAAATGTTCCCTTTTTTCCTGTATCTTTGCCAGCACGTATTAGGGGGGTTTGACTTTTTAGTAATAGTAATTCTGACTGGTGTGAGATAGTATCTCATGGTGGATTTTATTTGCATTTCTCTAATGATTAGAGCATTTTTTCATTGCAGCATTATTCACAGTAGCGAAGACAGGGATTCAACCTAAATGCCCATAAACAGTAGAATGGATTAAAAAAGTATGGTACCTATACAACATGGAATACTACACAGCCATACTAAAGAACAAGATCATGTCCTTTGCAGTGACATGGATGGAAGTGGAGACCATTATCCTCAGCAAATTAACAAACAAAAAACCAAATACCTCATGTTCTCATTTATACGAGGGAGCTAAACATTGAATCCGCATGAACACAAAGAAGGAAACAACAGTCACCAGGGTAGAGGTTGGAAGAGGGTGAGAATAAAAAAACTACCTATAGGGTATCATACTTATTACCTGGGTGATCAAATAATCTGTACACCAAACCCCTGTCACACACAATTTACCTATATAACAAACCTGCACATGTACCCCGGAAACTAAAAGTTAAAAAATTAAATCAATAAAGGTACAGGTAAAGGAAGAATAAAAAGAAAGTGAAAATATGAGTTTTAATAAAAAGAAGATACTTGAGCAGCAGGAGCTATTGGAGATACAGATAAATATAGGCAGAGAGATCCACGTTGAGGAGATCATTTCAGATGGCATCAATTGTGTTTTCAAAGCACAGTGCAAGACCAGCTGCAGGGAGTGGGAGTCTAGGGACAAGGTCAACATGAAACCAGGTGGTTGAGTTTACCATTCACCTTGATTTTGATTTCACATTGGATGCCACATATGTGTAATGAATATAAACACAAGGCTCACAGTTTGGGAATGGCTACTGTTTCTAGGGAAAGGATGTTGGTGTGGGCCATAGGAAGTGACCTAGGAGGAGGGGGTCTACCAATGACAGGAGAGACATCAAGACTAGAAGAAGACAGTGATGGTGGCTCATACCTGTCATCCCAACACTTCGTGAGGCTGAGGTGGTAGGATCACTTGAGTCCAGGAGTGTGAGACCAGCCTGAGCAACACAGTGAGATTCCAACTCTATGAAAAATAAATTTTTAAAAAATTGGCGGGGATTGGTGGTACACACCTGCAGTCCTAGCTGCTGGGGAGGCTGAGGTGGGAGGATGGTCTGAGCCTAGAAGCTTGAGGCTGCAGTGAGTCACGACTGCACCACTGTACTCCAGCGTGGCACCACAGTAAGACCCCAACTCAAAAAAGACAGAACGACAGAAACACAAACCCCAGCCGGGTCTCTCTGGTAACTCTGAAAGGAGGAGAGACAGGTCTGGACCTGCATGCTTATATTTTAGCATCAAGAATGATGAGGGATGGTGTGTTCAAGAAAAAAAAGGGTGATATTTTTGCTGGAGAGATACACTGATGCTAGAAAATGAGCTAATTTCCCCACCAACAGTGTAAGAAGTGTTCCCTTTCCACAACATCCACATCAACATCTATTATTTTTTGATTTTTTTATTATGGCCATTCTTGCTGGGAATGTAAACAAGTACAACCACTGTCGAAAACAGTGTGGAGATTCCTTAAAGAACTAAAAATAGATTTACCATTTGACCCAGCAATCCTGCTACTAGGTATCACCCAGAGGAAAAGAAGTCATTACATGAAAAAGATACTTGCACACACATTTATAGCTGCACTATTTGCAATTGCAAAAATATGAAACCAACCCAAGTGCCCATCAATCAATGAGTGGATTAAAAAAATGTGGTAAATATATATATATATATATACACACACATATATACATATATACACACACACACATACACACACACACACACGCACACACCCCATGGAATACTACTACTCAGCCATAAAAAGGAATGAAATAATGGCATTCACAGACACTTGGATGGAATTGGAGCCTGTTATTCTAAGGGAAGCAACTCAGGAATGGAAAATCGAACATCGTATGTTCTCATTCACATATGGGAGCTAAGCTATGAGAACACAAAGCCGTAAGAATGACGTATTAACTTTGGGAACTTGGGGGAAAAGGTGGGAAGGGGGTGAGGGGTAAAAGACTACACAGTGACTACTGCAGTGTACACTGCTCGGATGATGAGTGCACCAAAATCTCAGAAATCACCGCTAAAGAACTTATCCATGTAACCAAATACCACCTGTTCCCCAAACACCTATTGAAATAAAAAAGAAAAGAAGAAAAGAAAAGGAGTTAATTTTCAAATGTTTAGCAAAAAGGAGAACAACTAGGCATGGTGAATAACTGAATCATAGCTCAAATTAAAGACAGTTGAGGAGAGGAAAATGGGTCCTAAGCCACGATTTATAACAAGCAAGCAAATTCTTTCCATAATTGGTTCAAACATTGGAAAGGTCAGCTCAGATAGATGAGTATTTGGAACAATGCTATCTCAGTACATTGTATCTGTTTAATATTTGACTTGTGCACATATGGTATAATTACGAGAGTATAACGAACAGAATGTGAATGTTGGGCTCCATTAGCTCTACTATAAGACTTGAGCAAATAACTGAAGACATAAAATAAGCATAATAATGTCTATGTTAAAAGAGAGCTCCTAGCAAGTTTACAGGACACAAGATCAGTATATAAAAATCAATTGATCCTATATAATAACAATGAATAATCTAAAAATGAAATTAAGAAAATAATTCAATTTACAATAACATCAAAAATGTTTAGGAATAAATTTAACAGAATAAATGCAAGACTTGTCTTCCAAAAATGACAAAATGTCGTTGAAGGAAATTAACAAAAATAAATGGAAAGACATTCTATGTCCATGGATGGGAAGACTCAATATTGTGAAGATGGCAATAGTCTTCCGGTTGATCTACAGATTGATTCAAAACAGTGCCTTTCAAAATCCCAGTTCCCTCTCTCTCTCTCTTTTTTACAGAAATTGAAACACTGATTTCTAAATTCATATGGAAATACAAAGAACCCAGACTAGGCAAAACAATCTTGAAAAAGAAAAGCAAATCAAAACCACAATGAGACGGTATAGAGGCTATAATAAAAGACCAATAATAATGTGTTGGTGAAAAGTAGAGAAATTAGAACTCTCATACACTTCTGATGGAAATGTAAAATGGAACAGCTGCTTTGAAAAACAGTCTTCCAGTTTCTCCAAGGGTTAACATAGAGTTACTTTACAAATCAGCAATTCCATTCCCAGATACATACTTAAGAAAAAAATGAAAACATATGTCCACAGAAAACTTATACAAAAATATTCAGAGCAGCACTATTCATAGTCACCAAAAAGTAGTAACAATTTGATGTTCATGGACTTTTAAATGGATGAATACAATGTAATAAATATAATGCAAAAACATAAACAAAATATAAATCCATACAATGTAATATTATTAAGCAATAAAAAAATGAAGTGCTGATAAATGTTATAACATTAATAAAACCTGAAAACATGATGCTGAGTGAAAGAAGACACACAAAAGGCCACGTATTACATGATTCCATTCATATGAAATATCCAGATAGTCGAATCCATGGAGATAGAAAGTGGATCAGTGGTTGTCTAGGACCAAAGAGTTTTCAGGGAAATGAGGAATGACTGCTAATGAGCCCAGGATTTCATTTTGGAAGTGATTAAAAGTTCTAAAATTGATTGTGGTGATGACTACATAACATTATATATAGACCAAAAAACACTGATATACATTAAATGGGTGAATCATATCGTCTATGAATTATACTGCAATAAGCTGTTACATGCCAAAAACAAAGGAGAGGAAAAAAAAAAGAGAGCTTTGGGGATTAAACATACTGTTGGCTGAATGTGAACAGCATAACCTGCACACAATATGAGATAAATCAAAGCACATTTATACACTTTTTTGAGTATGCCCAAGTGTCAAACAGCACACCATGATCTCCTGTGCTCCACATTCCAGTCTTCTCAGCAATCGTGCCATGAAGACAGGCCAGGAGAAGTCATATTCTAAAACAAGTACACTAAAACACCTATCATAAAGGATTACTCTCAACATGTGTGTTCTAGGTGTAGGTGTCAAGAGAATATCGGGAGAATATGGAAAAGCTGTACAAAAGCCTTAACCCAGCAACTGTGACTTCCGTAATGATGGTAGTTTATCCCAACTGCAGGGATGATGTCATTCTGTCGGTGTTATTTCCACTTCAAATCCCAGCATCTTATAAAAGATGTCTACTCTGGGAAAGTGAGGTGAACAATGGCAAGTGCAAATGTGACTTCTGAAAGTTCAGTCGGCCTGGGGACTGGCACATAAAGCTCCTTATGCATTCAGTGTTACCCCCTCAAAGGAGGGTTCATGGTAATTAGTGGCATCATAGGAATATCAAAAGTATTCATAATTATGGGAGCTTCATTCGGATGTGTTGCTAAACATGTCCCCGAGATTGCTTCTGTTGCTGTTTTAATTGAGGAATGACGTTGGTATTGGGAATCCTTGAAAATTATAAGTTGGTAATTCATCTGAAATTGAACTTTTGATAGTTGTTACACAGTTTATGAATTTGTGTGTTTTTTAAAAAGATTCCTGTTATTTTGTTGTGAAAAGCAGCTTTACTTCTAACTAGTATGTAACATAATGTAACCACATTCTGTGTTAGTCTTCTATTGCTATTGTAAAAAATTACCATAAATTTAGTGGTTTAAAGCAACAACATTATCTGTGGGTGAGAAGTCTGGCCTCAGAGCGGCTCACAGTAGGTTTCCTGCTTAGAGGCTCAAAATGCCAAACTGACAGTTTCAGCAGGGCAGTGTTCCTTGTTGGAGTCCCTGGGGGGAAAAAAATCATTTTCCAGTATTCTTTGCAGTGCTGGCAGAATGAGTTTATTTCTCACACTTCCCATGAGGCCCAACTCCATCTGCAAGCCAGCAGCAGGTTGAATCCTTCTCAGGATCTCAGAATGGCAACCCTCTGAACTAACCTTGGCCTCATTTTTCTAACTCTCCCCTTCTGTTGCATCTCTCTTCTTCATTCTCTTGTCTTCCTCTTCTGCTTTTGAGGGACCATATGATTACTTGGGTCCACCTGGATAATCCAGGGTAACCTCCTTGTTTTAAGGTCGGATGATTAATGACCTTAATTACACTAACAGTCTCTTTTGCCATGTGACGTCACATAACCACAGGAATAATGCTACAGGGTGGAGGTCATGGGGCCAACACTCTGCCTACAACAGTTGGATGATAAATTTTATAAGTCAGCTCAACTGAGCATGGGGTAACCAGGTACTCGGACAACTCTTATTTTGGATGTAAGGGTGTGTCTGGATGAGATTAACATTTGAATTATTAGACTGAGAAAAGCAGATGACTCTCCCTAATGTGAGTGGGCCTCATCTACACAGTTAAGCGTCTGAACAGAAGCAGAAAGCTGAGTAAGAGGCCTGACTGCCTTGAACTATGACATCAGTCCACTCCAGCCTTTGAACTCAAACAAAAACATTGGCCCTTCTTGGGTCTTGAGCTTGACAGCTTTTAGACTGGAAATGCTACCATCAGCTCTGGTTCTCAGGACTTCAGATTCAGACTGGTGCCACACATAGGCTTTCCTGGCTTTCCAGCTACTGATTGCAGATCTTGGGACTTCCCAGCCTCCATAAATCACAAGAACAAATTTCTTTCTTTTATTTTATTTTACTTTAAGTTCTGGGATACATGTGCAGAACGTGCAGCTTTGTTACATAGGTATACATGTACCATGGTGGTGTGCTGCACCTATCAACCCATCATCTAGGTTTTAAGCCCCGCATGCATTAGGTATTTGTCTTAATGCTCTCCCTCCCCTTGCCCCCAACCCCCCAACATGCCCCAGTGTGTGATGTTCCCCTCCCTGTGTCCATGTGTTCTCATTCTTCAACTCCCACTTATTAGTGAGAACATGCGGTGTTTGGAAGAACCAATTTCTCATAATGAAACTCTCTCTTCTTCCTCCTCCCTGCCTCCAACCCACACTGTCTTCCCATTGTCTCTCTTTCCCTGGAGAATCCTGGCTGATACAAGCATCCATAAAAGAAACATTCATAAAAGTCCCAAATTATTCTATTTTCACTGGTCCCTAGACTAACCAAGTAATACAGTTCTGGCTCCATTTTTCCTTTGGGCCAATGGTAAAAACCCATGAGCTTAAAGTCACCTCTTCTATCTTGAGCTTTATTTTATATTGACAGACTCACATGATCTTAGAGAAGATGTGAAGGGAAGTTGTGAGACCTGGGCAAGTGTCCTGTGTACTAGGTTCCAGGTCCTTATCCGTAAATGAGAAATCCATTATCTATTTCTCGGGATAATGCAAGGCTGAAATGAGCTGACATGTATGAAAATCATAGCTCTGTATTCTGCATATTACAGTTACATCAAAGCCAGGCACTTACTAGTAAACAGGAAAGTGAGGGAGAGACTATCTTAAAACCCAAAACACAGCTACCAACAGTTCTGGTTATATCCACAGGCAGAAAATCTGCCTGCCATTTTGTATTTGGACTTATTATGTCCACGTTAAGGATTCTAGATAGTCAATTTCCTATCAAGAACTGGATGGATGGTTGGTCCCCATGAAAAGAAGTGAAATAAATGAACCTCCAAAATTCTTGGGTTGACATTTATACAACAATTTAATTCATTCAGTAAACATTTCACTCTTTGAATAGCGGCTTTTTGGAGAAGGCTAGTTAAAGTGGAGGGGTGATTGTGGAGAGAATGAGATTCAAGAAGTATTAATAACATGGTCCCTATCCCAAAATTGCTCACAGACTCCCCTCTCCACTGTAGATGCTCACACTCCCAAGGCCAAAAGTCCACCTGATGCCCTGCAACCCTCTCTGATATTCACTGTCTTGCTCTTGGGCCATTTTACTTTAACTCTGTGACTCTAATAACTCCTCTATGGAGGACGAGCATACTCACTCAGCATCCCAAGATACATAGCAGCTCAAGATCTGAGATCTGCCATTCCAAAGGATCTGCCACCTCCCATGTGCCAGGCTCACAGAATATCCTGCTCATAACAGATTCTGTGGTGTGACATCATCTTGAAACTGATGTGCCTATTCACATCTTGAAGTCTCTCAAAATTATGCCAGTAAAGAAACCAGTCTGACTTTGATTCCTTCCCTTATTTAACCAAAGGACCATTTCAGTGATGACCCTCACCACCAACTAATTCTCAGACTCACAGTAAACATTTGGGAAATGCTGGTTTCTTCTTCATTTAGTGGTCTCTTAACTTTTGGGTACAGTATCATAACCACTCACTGGCTAACCTTAAGTCCATTCTATATCCCTTCCTCCCCAGCCCACAACTCATGCATGTATGCACACACACATACACGCATGCATGCACACTCACATATGTGCTTACCCATGTATAAATACTGCTATATATGTTTTTTTTTTCTTGAAGCCACAAAGCAAAGTCCAAAGACTCACAGGCATGCCAACTGTCAACTCGCTGAAGCACAACTAGCAGCCACCCATCTCCCAGCTTCTGGAAATAGGAGAAAAATCAACCTGTGATGTTTAAGCTGTGCTGATGGCTATTTCGTTGCCTGCAACAGAAAGCATCTCTGATTGATACTTTAATAGATACATGTAATCTCTAGGTTCCTTGCTACAGTTTTTCTGACTCTAGAAAATGTTCTCTTGGTGATGTTTGCCCTTTTAAAAATGTAGTTTGACCTTATCCTTTGAGTTGCAATTAGGAGCAGGCATAGCTGGACTGTCTCATGCTGTGAGGAAAAACTCCATGGACAGGGACGACCTAGGGCAGCCTCTTAACTTGCACACATTCAGCTGAAACCTCATCACAGTTTCTGTTGCTTGCTCCCATAAGCAATAAAATCAACGTTTCCTATTTATATGCACAGCCTTGGCTGGGGAGCAGCACTGAATGCTTATGTTAGAGACCACTGAATAAGTATAAAAATGTCTTACTGTAGAGGACAAGCAGGCATACTAAGAAGTAATTAACCCACAATGAGACAGAGAAAATACAGTTTCCTTGAAGGAAGATGGGATTTGAGGTCGGGCAGATCCAGACTTACATGGTTCCTCCTCTGATTATGGGTGTTGACCTTTCTGTGTCCTCATATGAAACATGGAGACAGTAACACCCAGCCTCACTGGGAGGATGGAATGGAATAATGAATTTGAAAGTATTCATCCTGGTGTCTCCCACCTATGAGGCAAGCCATGATGGCTTGTTGAAGGAGCAAAAAATGTCATTTGCTGTGGTATCTAATTGCCTAGGGCAAAAAGAGATAAAGACAAAGGGTGGCTGGATGTCTTTCACTTACACATCTTGCTGAAATAGGTCAGGAAAGACCTTAGAAAAGGAGTTTTCAAAAGCAGTTTTTCATTACAGCTCATACACATGGCTATGACATTGCCATAATAGAAATGTACTCAGGCTGACGAAGGTAAAGGTCTCAGATTGCTTCATGAATATGTGGGGTGTGGGTGGAAATTTACTAAAAGGTATCTAACTCGAACTGCTGACGGGCTTCTGAAAGCTTGACACTTTGGAAGAAGACGGATTTTTTTTAAAATAGCGTCTTGGAGACACTTGATGAGCAGGTCTGTTAGAGGGTACTTATGACTAATTTTTTATTTAATCAGTTGGAATTTTCACAAACAGAGATTCCTTAAAGTGAGAAAAACACAAAAACAGATGAGATACTGCCCAAAGCTATCTATATATTCAATGCAATTCCTATCAAACTAACAGTGTCATTTTTGATAGAATTAGAAAAAAAATTACAATTCATATGGAACCAAAAAAGAGGCCAAACAGACAAAGCAATCCTAAGCAAAATGAACGAATCCAGCAGCATCACATTACCTGACTTTAAACTATACTGTAAGGATATGGTAACCAAAACAGCATGGTACTCATACATAAACAGACACATAGACTAATGAGACACAATAGAGAACTGAGAAATAAAGCTGCACATCTATAGTCATCTGCTCTTCAACAAAGCTGACAAAAATAAGCAGTGGGAAAAGGAATCCTTATTCAATAAATGGTGTTGGATACCTGGAAAGCCATATTCAGAAGAATGAAACAACCCCTACATTGCATCATATACAAAAACTAACTCAAGACTCATTAAATATTTAAATTTAAGACCTGAAACTAAGAATCCTAGAAGAAAACCTAAGAAACACCATTCTGGACGTTGGCCTTGGGAAATATTAATATGACTAAGTTCTCAAAAGTAATCACAGTGAAAACCAAAACTGACAAGTGAGATTTGATTAAACTAAAGAGCTTCTGCGCAGCAAAGGAAACCATCAACAGAGTAAATGGACAATAAACAGAATGAGAGAAAATATTGGCAAACTATGCATCTGACAGAAGTCTAGTAGCTGGAATCCATAAGAAACTAAATAATTCAACAAGCAAAAAACAAATACCCCTACTAAAAAGTGGAAAAGGCATGAACAGAAACTTCTCAAAGGAAGACAAATAAGTGTCCAAAAGACATATGAAAAAACTGTCATCACTAATCATCAGAGAAACGTAAATTGAAACCAAAATGAGATACCACCTCACACCAGTTGGAATGGCTATTTTAAAAAGTCAAAAAGCAACAGATGCTGATGAAGCTGTGCAGAACAGGCAATGCTTATACACTGTTGGTGGGAATGTAAATTAGTTCAGCCACTGTGGAAACCAGTTTGGCAATTTCTTAAAGAACTTAAAACAGAACTACCACTGGACTAAGCAATCTCATTCCTCCTGGGTATATATCCGAAATAAAATAAATTGTTCTACCAAAAAGACACATGCACTATTATGTTCATTGCAGCACTATTCACAACAGCAAAGACATGGAATCAACCTAGATGCCCGTGAATGGTGGACTGGATAAAGAAAATGCAGTACATATACACCGTAGAATACTATGCAGCCATAGAAAAGAATGAAATCATATCTTTTGCAACAACGTGGAAACAACTGGCCTTTACTGTATTGAATTAATGCAGGAACAGCAGACCAAATACAGCATATTCTCACTTGGAAGTGGGCACTAAACATGGGGATCTCTTAGACATAAAATAGCAACAATAGACCCTGGGGACTAGTGGTGGATGCTGGGGAAAAAGGGCTGAAAAACTAACTGTCGGGTACTATGCTACTACCTGGGTGACAGATTCATTCATACCCAAAGCCTCATCATGACACAATGTTTCCATATAACAAGCCTGCATGTGTATGCCCAAATCTAAATAAAAAGGTTGAAATTATAGAAAAAAGCAGGTAAGAAATAGATCTACCATGAAACAATCAAACAAACAAACTATAAGAGAAGGCCCCATTTCTTAAGAGCTCCCCTCCCATATACTAAGCCCTGCTGCGACATATATTATCTCATTTAATTCTCATAACAAAACTGCAAGGTACATAGAACACAGATATATTTTATGTAGGTGGTACATTCTCAAATATCTTAAATAATTTAGACCTTGCATAATTCAAGACTAATCTTGACAAAGAATGGTCCACATTCATCTGTTCAAGCTAAAGCAACATTTCCTATGGCAAGAACAAATTTATTTTAAAAATGAACCCTATCTTTGACAGGAGAATGGAAGGAGGTACTAATACATGCTATAGCTACATACAACATGGATGAAACTCGAACGGCATGCTAAGTAAAAGAAGCCAGGCAGAAAGGATCACATACTGTGTACTCTCTCTATATGAACTGCCCAGCTAGGCAAATTTATAGAAACAAAGTATATTTGTCGTGTCCTAAGACTTTAAGGAACGACTTCTAATGGCTACAGGGTTCCATTCTGAGATGACAGAAATATTCAAAATTTATGTTGGCAATGATCACACAATTCTATGAATATACTAAAAACCAATGACCTACAAATTTTCTATGGATGAATGGGTAAATTGGGTGGTATGTGAATTACATCTCATTAAAACTAAGAAAGATAGAGAATACTGACAGCCACTTTGAAATCACCAAATTTGTGACAAATATTTAAAATTTGGAGCGCACATTGTTTCTAATTCTGTGCACACGTGAAATTTTATTTATATTTCTATAATGAATCATTTCAAATTGGCCCAACTCATACAAAGTGCTGCCACAGAAGATTACCACCAATTCAATGAGAGGAAATGGAGGCTCAAATGAACACAGCTGATAAGAGAAGGAGCCAGGAGTAGAATTTAGCTCCATGGGTCTCCAGCACTTTTCCAACTCCTGCAAGCTGCTGGGTGATGACACTCAGACCCTCCTGATAGTACCACTGAAAAAAAGCCATTGGTGGATGCCAGTATTTGTAACCCATGTAGCATCTGGTTGGGCACGCTGCTCAAAGCCTGATACATACTTGGCTCCCAGAACCTTCACAGCCATTCTTCTGGGACACTGTTCTTAGCCTCATGATCAAAGGAGTTACTCAAGGCTCAGAGAGGTAGAATAACATGTTCAAGGTCTCATCATCAGCAGTGGAATCATAGCTGAAAACCAGATCTTTTGGAGATGGGAGTCAGCCATCTCTGCCCTTGTGCCGTACCCTTGTCAGAATACGATGCTCTCCCTGATGAACTAACAGGTACTTTCTCATGATGCACTTTAACTTGATTCCCTGGCAACAAAAAAAATTAATATTCTCTGAAAACCTACAGCCCTTTCAAGTTTTCCTCTCTGGCTCCTGGAAGGTGGACATGAAGCCAGCACATTGACATACATGGCAGCCCCGTGACGGTGTGCATTACTGGAATATTTTCAGATTATTAGTACTAGACTGTGATCTGAAATTACAGTAATGGTAGGAAATCAAAATAGCTACGCTAAGAAAGTTTCCATCCTAAGACAGTGGGGTATTTTTTAACCTAATAAAAATGTCTAATGTCAAAGAGACCTTAGAATGCTTTCTGGAAGGAACTCTAAGATAACAGGAGACAAAGGCCATTTTTGTTCCAATAAAGACTCAATTTTCTGATTGCCTTACAAAACCTGGTGCATGAAATACATGCAGAGGAGTAAGTGGGCTTTAATGTCTCAAGCAGCACAGCACAGTGGTTAAAAAGTGTGGCTCAGGCCAGGTATGGTAGTTCACGTCTGTAATCCCAGCACTTTGGGAGGCCATGGCAGGTAGGTCACGGGGTTAGGAGAGACCATCCTGGCTAACACAGCAAAATCCTGTCTCTAGTAAATTACTAAACACTAGCCAGGTGTGGTGGCATGTGCCTGTAGTCCCAGCTACTCAGGAGGCTGAGGCAGGAGAATCACTTGAGCCCAGGAGGCAGAGGTTGCAGAGAGCCGATGGCGCCATTGCACTCCAGCCTGGGCAACAGTGCATTACTCCTTATCAAAAAAAAAAAAAAAAAAAAAAAAGCATGGCTCGACTCAACATCAAACAGTCTGGGCTATAATTTTTACTGGTTGAGCGACACTGCAAATGCCATATGTTATTAGATTTGGCCACAAATACAGAGAATTCAATATGACAGTGAGTTAAATACGACAGAAGTTCACAATTATCTGATGTAAAATAATTCTGGAAAGAGGCAATCCAGGACTGGCATGGCATTCCACAGGCAAAAGAATCTGGTCTCGTTGTGTCCTTCTTTCTGAGCACATGGCTTCTGCCCTTGAGGCCAGGTCACAGAGCAAGGTGGCTGCTTGAGTTCTAGCTATCATACCTCTACCCCAGGCAGCAAAACAAACAGGTGGGAGGAGGAGAACACAGGGTACTCTTCCTAGCTGAGTTGGCTCCTTTCAGAATCTTAACATAGCACCCCTTCTTCTAGATCATTGGTCAATACTTCCTCACATCACCACATTTAGCTGCAAGTGAGGCTAAGCAACACAGTCTTCATATGGACACCTGCTGGTAGACTACACAGGGGTCTGTTACTGAAAGACAGCAGAATGGATTTTGAGGAAAATGCATCTGCTCTGCTGGACAGTTTATTTTCTAGCTTCCTGCAGTTCCAGTTTCCTCACTGGGACACGGAGATGATCATAACCTCCACCTCTAGACTGCGGTGGTAAGTCAACGAGAAGCCCTCTGCAGAGGGCCTGGTAGCATCTCCCACTCAAAAAATGCTTACTGTTAAAATAAGCTCCATGTCCATGGATCCTGCTTAGAGGAGTGGGTTCCTGTAGCTCACCATAAAAAGATACCACCCAATGCCTAAAATCTGTAGCATCGCTCCTGCCAACTTTACATTTGGGCTTCACAACTAAAACTCTTCATTTTCTCCATGAAGGGAGAAACGCTGGCCCTAATGACATTTTGAGCCAAATAATTCTTTGTGGTGGAGGCTATTCTGTACATTGAAATGTGTCTGGCAGTCCTTGGCCTTGGTCTGCTAGATGCAAGTTACACCCTCCCCTTTCCCAGTATGGCAACCCAAAGTGCATCCTGGGGACAAAATCATTCAAAGTTGAACCACTGTTCTATGGTGTCTGAAATCACCGAACACAACTCTGCCAGCAGTAGTAGTCTCTTGGGTTACCTGAGTTTTAGTTGCATGGGTCAACATTTAAACCACATCAAATACAGTTTCCGAAGATAGTGAAAATCTATGCAAACATTTTTGAACGGTGCATCACAGACAGAAGTTTATTTAATTTCATGTGTGTGTGTGAATGTACAGACACATAATACATACATGTATACACATATGTAACTATTTGAGTCACTACCTCTAGCCCTGCCTTATGACTTCAGTGTGAGCCAACAAGCATAGAACCTCTTCAGCTAGAGAGAGGGTAGAATTGCAGAAGTGACAAGGAAGGAGAGGAACAGATGGCAAAGCACCTCCGGAGTCTAGATTCGATGTGCCAGGGGAACAGGCCAGCAAGGTCCTCCATCATTCTGAAAAGCTGCCCTTTTTTAAGGACACAGAGCCTGGCTGCAGAAATACAACCCCCCAACCCACCTCGAAGAGGAAGGCATCTGTGTCAGAAGCCTATTATAAACCAGGATCACAGCAGATAAAGACGGTGACACACTAAAGTGGAAAACTGGCGCAAGAAAGTAAAAATTCCCCAAACCAAACTTTTGAGAATTCTTTGAAAAGAGTCTTCTGAATAATAAAATAGCTTTGGGTACTATACTTGGTTTTTTAAAAATGCAGCCATAATTAAAGCAAGAAAGCTGTAAGTCTATTAAAATTTTTTTCTTTGATACTGAAAAACCCAACTCACGACCTATATTTTATAAGACATATACTTGAAAGGGATTTTATCTGCCCTCTTACCATTGAACATAGCATACTGAATCTCTTCCATTTGCTTAAGAAGGGAGGTGGTTCTATACATAAATTATTCAGGGCGTTAGAAAAAAACCTTACTGTATATATGTGAAGGTGAAGTGACTCAAAGGTATTTGTATAGATAAATGGAGTATCAGCTCTAGACTGTGTTCTCAGAAGGAATG
Source organism: Cacajao melanocephalus (assembly GCA_963573385.1). NCBI lineage: Eukaryota > Metazoa > Chordata > Mammalia > Primates > Pitheciidae > Cacajao > Cacajao melanocephalus. Next base: position 44,913 of record CAUYLG010038409.1, read on the forward strand.
GTAGTCTTAAAGCAACGGTGCTGCAGTAAAAGCTGCTTTATCAAGCTCTCTGCTGATTATAAATCTTTTCTGACATTTGTAGACTGTGTTGACCGGTGGATGGCTCAGCATGCTTTATGCATCTTTGAGTTCTTGAGCATCTCTCAAACTACCGCTAGGGGGAGAATTTGGCTTTAATTGAGGTCTCTACCAGTGAGGATGGGCTCTGTGGAGTTACCTGGCAAGCTGGGCTAGTATAAAACGACTAAGGAAGGTTGGTGGTGTGTTCTCCTGTCTCTGTCTCTCTCTCTCTCGTTGACACACACACACGCACATGCACACATAAATATACACAAACACACACATACACATACACGAAAATAAACTCACTCATGTATGTATGTAAGAAAATGCTCCCTTCCACTTAAGGTAGATTTGGAATTACTTGCAATATCATCACGGGTGAAATAGTTAAAGGACAGTGGGTGTTCTGGACGAGGAGGAATTGAAAAAGCACAGGCATTAGAGTCATACAGGTCTGAGTTTCAATTTGAGCTTCATCATCCACCAGCTGTATGACCATGGGAGTAACCTAACCTCCCTGAGTGTCCGTTTCCACAACTGTCAAATGGTTGTAAGGACGGCTTTAAATGGTAGGTGTAGAACTTGGACCAGCATCCAGTACATAATAGTGCTAGGAAATTTTATGGCTGATGACCACTGCTTTGTTACCCTGCGACAGGTATCATCTCCCTCCCTTAATCCTAGAGAGATGTTCCTGGTAGCCTACCGACTTTCCCCTGAGAAGCAGTGATGCTTCATTTACTGACTTCCTCTTTAGTCTGCAAGCTCTATGGAGTCAGGGTCCACGTCTGTGTTACGCATTCACCCCTCCAACCCCATCCACATTAAACAGCATACCTGGTATACAGCAGGTACTCTGAAGATACTTGGTGAAGGAATGAATACATTTCTAATAAATACAACATTTATTTAAAAATTGAATTAAAAAAACAGTTCACCATGATTCAGGCTTTCTGCCCTTTGGGGCCATTTGTTCATCCAGTGGAATTTATTGGGTGGACTCTATGTCCCTGGGACTCTGCTAAATGTTGGAAGTTAAAGGATGAAGAGAAAACCGTTCGATTCCCCTGGTCTTAAGCGTATGGTTGAGAAAGAGAACTGAAGGTAGAGTCCAGTTTCTACTTGCAGAAAATTTATAAACCTGTTAAGGCTTAAAGTATTATTGTAATTCCATATAGATGGCATTGGTTACAATAAGCCGGCATCATAAAATGAGTCAATATTTAGTATCTCTCCATTTGTCACACACTGGCTGCAAAAATCTTACATGCTCCCTTCTCTCCTTCTCCGTGTTTGCTACGGTCCTCTCAGGCCTAGAACATTGAAATGCCCTTGTTTCCCTATTTCTTTCTTCACGTAATACCACAAGTCATTTTTCAACAGTAAAATCATATCTAACTGCTCTCCTTCTCAAAACCACCCAGGGGCTTTCTACTAAGTTTAAAATGTAATCAAAACTTATGGAGCTCTAAACCAGGGGTCTGCAAACTTTTTATTTGCAGAGGATCAGGTATTACACAACTTTGGCCTCCGTGGAATATACAGTCTCTGTCCCAGCTGCCCAATTCTGCCAACATGATGCGAAAGCAGCCATAGTCAATACGTGAATGAATGGGCATGTTTGTATTCTAATAAAACTTTATTTAAAAAAAAAAAACAGGCAGAGGGACAGATTTGGCCCATGGCCCATAGTTTGTTGACTCATGCTTGGAAGGATCTTGCCCTTCCCCATCTCCCCAACTCACCTCCCTCGGGTCATTCCTGCCTCAGGTGTCTGCGCTTCCTGGCCCCTGTGTCTGGAGTGTTCTTTCTCCATGCCTTTACATGGTAGGCTCCTTTATTCTCACTGGGCTCAGCTTTGACATCACCTCTTTCTAGAGGCCTTTTGTTGACCTTATGGTAATTGTACCTTGTTTTATTTTATCCAAAACTTAAATTATCTGGTGTATCCATTTTTGTTGGCACCTTTCTCCTCCCAGGAAAGTGGCAATGTCTTAAGAATAGAGTTCTAAATGGTCTTGGCCACTGCTATGTCCCCAGCACCTAGAATATTATCTGATTCATAGAAACTGCCCAGTAATAGTTGTTCAATCAATTTACTGGTGAAATGGCTACAAGGAAATGATTTGAAATAAGGGTTTCCCTGAAATGAGAAGGGTTTAATAACACCTGAATCTGCCACTCTGTTTTACTCAGCTGCAGCACTAAAAATTGCTGGACTATTCAGTGTGGGTCCTTTGATATCAGGGAAGACATCCAACAGCACTGGTGAGCACTCTCTGTGCTAGGACAACTCACGGACTTTTTCACTTTTGCTTTGCAGCTGCTCCACCATCACCAATTTCCATGTTGGCTAGAAATTCCTGACAGGTTTATTCTTACAGAAGACTGTAGAATGATCACTACGTTTCTGAAGCTACTCCTTTGCCCTGCTGCCACTTTAAACTATCATTTTAATTAAGTTACTCAATTTTTAAATTGTTACTTTTATTTTTAAATATCTGATGCCACAAATCCTTCCCTCTTCCAAATGTAGAGTGATGGAAGGATGGCTCCCTAAAGCCATGGCCTAAAATATAAGGATAATCTAAAATATATCCAAAAAAATAGTGGGCAGGGCTATTAAGCATTTATTTTTACAAGGAAGTAATCAAAAGGAACCCAAAGGCATCATATCTCCAGTTCACCCAGAATACAAAGGTCTAATGTGAATGATAGGAGCATGGGTGATGAGCAGAGGAGAGGCAGATACCTTGGTAAGTCCAGGTGTAAGACTTCACAGTTAGAGAGGAAAGTGTTTCAACAAACAATGGGGTGTCCGTCTCTCGAGTTGATCTCTAGCCCCAGAGATGCATGTGCGAATTTAGGGGGAGAGAGAGAGCTATGAGTAAAAATGAAAAGAGGTGTTTTCACAGTTATCCACATTAAAGATGAAACATACAGTTCTGTTGGTTAGGTACTTTTCTACCAGCATAAAGGGGTTCAGGCATTCTCTCCTGTCCCAGAAGATGCTTTGGTATCTAGCTCCAGTGAGCCAGCAGCCAACGGCCCTAATAAGCGCAATGGTGCCCATCAGGGTGGGGCTGGGATATGGAGAAGAGAAATCCTAACAGCTATGACAAAGGAGCTGTCTGTCTTGGTTCTAAGCCCGTGTGAGATATCACCGGAAGACCTTCAGACATAGGAGCAACCTGGCAAAGATTGTTTCTTTTTTCTTTATGTGTATACATTTGACGGGTACAAGTGCAGTTTTGTTACATGGACATGTAACACAGCGGTGAAGTCTTTGCTTTTAATATAACTATCACCTGAGTAACAAATTGCATTCATTAAGTAATTTCTCATACCTGACACCCCTGCCATGCTTCCACCCTTCTGAGTCTCCAGTGTCTATTATTGCACACCCTATGTCCATGCGTACACATGATTTATCTCTGACTTGTGAGTGAGAGCATGCAGTATTTGACTTTCTATTTCACCTAAGATAATGGCCTCCAGTTCTATCCATATTGTTGCCAAAGCCATGATTTTATACTTTTGCATGGCTGAAGAGTGCTCCATTGTGCATGTGTGTATGCATGTATGTACGGTATGGTGATAAATACATGTGGTGATAACTATATGAGTGCAGGTATCTTTTTGATAGGATGGCTTCTTTTCCTTTATGTAGATACCCAGCAGTAGGACTGCTGGATTAAATGGTAATTCTATTTTTAGTTTCTTGAGAAATATTCATACTGCTTTCCATATGATTGTACTAGTTTACCTTTCCACTAACAGCATATAAGCATTCCCTTTTCTCTTGAATGAATAGGTGGAGTCAATAGCTAGCAAAGTTCAGATAATACTTTCCGTACCATTTATTTCTGAATTTTCCCTCTGGGAAATGTTCTCTGATTGGATTATGCAACTCTTTCATAAAATTTGTTTTATGGTCACCTGCACTGGAGTGAATTGCACCATAATTCAAGCTCTGTCTCCTCCAATCTCAAGGGTTCTGCAGCACACTAACGATACCATCCCTGGGCAGTACTCCTTGGCTAAAACTCCAGTGACGACTTGAGGAAAGGGGCCAGTCTCAACCACTGCATTCCTCTGCCTCGACCACAATATCCAGCAAGGATTCTACAGCAAAGCCATTCACAATCTACAAAACAGCTAGTGAAATGTCCACAAAAACTTGTAGTTGCTGAGTGTAATCCAGAGAGACAAACAAACAAAAATATCCATCAGTATGTTTGTGTGTGAAAAGGAAGACTATTGTATCCTGCTGCATCAACAAGCTTAACCAAGATACAGACTAAAATTCTCTAATTAGAAACATCACCTGAATGGGAATCAAAACATAACAAGGCATATCTGCTGTCCCATCAATCCCACTCACATAAATGTATCACAAAGAAATTGTCACAAACATGGGAAGAGATGAACTCTCCTCTGCAGAACTGATAGAAGTATAGGAAAATGAAAACAACTTAAATCAATAGGAAATTGGTTAAGGAGACGATGGTAGATCTAAGCTCTAGCTGTTTGAAACAATTATGTAGCTTGATGGTTATTGATTTACAAAAATGTCCATAGGACGCTGAGGAGTGAAGAGAGAGATTTACAGAAAAGCGTATAGAGCGCCCATTCTGTAAAACTGTGCACCTGCACCTCTCTGTGTAGAGATGCCCAGAGAGAATCCCAAAATTATGCTCACTAAAATATCAAATGTGGTTATCTCTGGATGGTGGGACTGGGGAGTCATTGCATTTTCTTTCACTCGAAAAGAACAGAATTGCTTTATTTTTAAAAATGTATCTACCTAAGAAAAAAAATGAAATAGCCACATGCCTGATAATCCTGAAGCACACAGGATTGGTTGGGGAAGCTGAGAATGGAGGAGTCTGCAGAGTGAAAGTCTGAAAGTGCCAGTAAACGAAAACCTGACAGTTGGTGGACTGAAAAGCCACATCACAGTTACTGCAACAAGTAAAGAGGTAACCAGAAAAGGGACTTTACTACCAGGCCATAGCAACAACCTGAAGACTGTCTGCTGAGCTAGGTGTCAAATATCAATTATCAAATATCCTAGCCATCTTTATTTAGCCCAAGCTGTTTTGGAAAATAGCAACTTCCAAGCAAAGCTGAGCTCTCAGGATAGCCATTGGTCTCAAAGGCCACTTGCTCAGCTGTTTTTTTCTTATGTCTGGAATGGTTGAACGTGTTTAAAAATTAAAGGAACTGTGTCTTAAAAAGAAACTCAGGTGCATCCTGGAGGAAAAATAAAAGATTAAAACTCCCTACATCATCTCTTCCGAGTGGCCTCCGCTCACTACAAGACTAGGTTTGGGCCCCCTGAGGTGAGCACCCCGTACAGCTATATTGTAGCACTTGCCACAACTTTCTTTCTTATTTATTTGTTGTTGTCCTCTCTCCTCAGCTATGAATACCAGGAGGGAGAAAGCAGTACCTGCCAGGTCCACGGCTGCACATTTAGAGCTTAGAATAGCACCAGCACAGAGTAGATGCTTCATAAGCTTACTGGAGAAAAAAATTAAAGGGAGCAAGAGAGAACAGCGAGGGAGGGGAAGTGGCTGGGCTTTCAGAAGTTAGACAATGACGACGTAACTGCTAATCTCTGCTTGTCCTCAACAACCTCAAGAAGAAGGATCAGACAATGTGCATCTTTCATGACTCAGAATGTGCACCTCTATGTGAATGCCACATTTGTCTTACTCAGCCATGCAGTGTGGGAGCTAATTCTTTCCTTCCATGACCTCTCACCACCTATCTTTCTCAAAGCTGCCCCACCTGTCCAGGGTGGGGGCTGCCATTCTCCCAGCTGCCCTGGCTGCCATTTGGGGTGGCTAAAAGCCAGGAGGAAGAACACAACCTATAGCCAGCTCCTGATCTTGTTGGAAGGCCAAGGCCTCAAGAGGACAGGATATTCAAGCTGATGGATCCCAGGTTGCCCTTGTGCATGGCTGGCTGCACGAGCCTGGAAATTAAAGCCCTGCTTGCAGACAGCTTTGAACCAATGTCTCATCATCAGGCTTGGGGGAGTAGATATCCCAGCTACTTCCCCCTCAGCTGGGTGAACTCTAATGTATGTGTTTAATGTCATTTCCAAGAGCTCCCCCAAAAGGATAATACTGCAATTGGTCACTCAGGAAGCTGGCTTAATAATGCACCTCAAATTATCTGACTTCCTTTTCTATACCTCTCCTTACCTGGTATCTGTCTCTGCACCTCTCAGGTAAACCACATGCCTCAATCTTCATCTCAGGGCCTGCTTCTCGGGGAGCTTGACATGCCATTCCTCATGGTCAGCCGTTCTCAAAGGTGCCCAGGAAACTACAGGTAGCAAAACTCATGAATTGATGCCAACAAGGCATGATGGGGCCTTGGAATTAGTGCCCTCCAAGAATTTCAAGAGTTCTAACCCTCTACTCCCTACTCATAAACACCTACTCCTAAACACCATGTCCTGAGCATCAGAAAACACCAGACTCACACAGAGATCTGGTCGTCCCCATGGAGCAGCCAGGGCCTTGGCTTGGGCCTCATAAATCAATGCCTGTGGCTCTGCAAAAGGAACAGCTCGTGATCTGCAAAGTCAAAGACCATTATTTTCTGTTGACCTTCCTTCATCCAGGAATGATTCGCCAAAACAATACCCTGGAGTTTAGCGCTGAGCCGCCCAGGATGGTGTCCTGTCTGCATATACAGATAAATATGGGTGACCTTCCTTTGTGATAGATTGGTGCCGAGGGCATCCAGACACACAGGGACTCAACAATGATGTGTGTTTTGTTGGAAGATGCATTTCTCTTCACACAGCTCATGTGTCTCTTTGCTTTACCTTTGCTAAAGGGTATACTGCCCGAATAAAAATAATAATTGCAGTATTAACAGTACAAAGGCATTCCTTATACATTTATTATTTCCTAAGCACTGGGTGAAGCACACTGTCTCACTGAATCCTCACATATACTTCTCTAAGGTAGGTACTGTTTTATTCTATCCCCATTTGCAGAGGCTTCTAGAAGGTTCAGTAACTTGTCTGAAGTCTCACCATGTTAAATAGCTGAGCAGAGCATCCAACACAGCGCTCGGCTACAACGCTGTGAGCAGGAACAGCCACATAATTTATGGGACTCAGTGTAAAATGAAAATGCAGACCCCTTGTTCAACAATTATTAAGAATTTCAAGATGGTGACAGCAGAACATTAAACTAAGCCCCAGGCCTTTCTGAGCATGGAACCCTTCTGTGCACTGGGCTGTGTGAGGCCGCAAAAGCTAAGCCTGTGAAGCTGTCTTTGGTTATGTGGGCTCTGAAAAAAGTGATGTGAGTGATAATAAGGGCCTCAACATTCAACCCTATCGAACCCTAGAGGTGACTCAATGAGCCTGGCTATTTTGTCAGAAGAACTAGTCATTTTCTGTCAGGCTCTAAATCAGTTCATCTGATAGAACACACAAATACTTCCCCCAGGTGAGCCTGCAAAGAGTCTATGGTACAAAACACAAAAGCAGGAGAGCAGACCCAATGGGCCAGGTGGCTTTGGGTCCCTCCACTTTTCTTTCTGAGACAGAGTCTTGCTCTGTCACCCAGGCTGCAGTGCAGTAGCCTGATCTTGGCTCACTGCAACCTCTGCCTCCTGGGTTCAAGCAATTCCCCTCCCTCAGCCTCCTGAGTAGCTGGGATTACAGGCGCACACCACCACGGCCAGCTAATTTTTGTATTTTTAGTAGAGACAGCGTTTCACCATGTTGGCCAGGCTGGTCTTGAACCCCCGACCTTGTGATCTGCCCACCTCGACCTCCCAAAGTGCTGGGATTACAGGCATGAGCCACTGTGCCCTGCCGACTCTTAGGTTTCTTGTAGCTCACACAAGGCCTAAGAACAAATGTAGGCTACTGTGGACAGAAGTGGACTAGTCTTTTGAGCCGGATGCCAGTGCAGATCTGGTCAAAATTTGCAGAGAATTGAGGCAAAAGTGGCAGCCTCTTATTAATTGAGTGAGCAACCATTCACCAAACTTTGGAGCCAGAGACAGAGATACTAATTGTGTCTCCTCCCCGAGCCATGTAACTTTGGCAAGTTCCTAAGCCTCTCTGATGTTCCGTTTTCTCATCTGTAAGATGGGGATGGTGCTGTCTACCTCTCAGGGCAGGAGGTGGGATAGTGAATGAAATGATACACATGTATGGCTCCTGGCACACAGTAAGTGCTCAGCTCAGTGCTGTGATACCCGATGGCTATTTCCATCATGAATTTGGTGGGACTATTGAAGGAGCCCAAGATTTGAAGGTGAGTTATGTAGGTTGACTCCCAAGCAGTGACCCCCATCTTTTATTTGTGAGAACTGGGAAAAGTCATGGAACTTTTTCCAGAGTTAGCCCCCCACCCACACCCTCACTCCCAATGGGTCCGAATAATTTCTACAGCACATGGGATCCTACGAGCCACAGATGAGCAGAGCATGATGGAAATAGAAGAGACGATTTTTTTTTCTTTTCTTTTTTTTAGGTAGAGTTTTGCTCTTGTTGCCTAGGCTGGACTGCAGTGGCATGATCTCAGCTCACTGCAACGTCCCTAACTGCTGAGATTACAAGCCTCCCAGGTTCAACCAATTCGCCTGCCTTAGCCTCCTGAGTAGCTAGGATTACAGGCTTGCACTGGCACACTGGGCTAATTTTGTATTTTTAGTAGGGACAGGGTTTCTCCATGTTGGTCAGGCTGGTCTCGAACTCCTGACCTCAGGTGATCCACCCACCTTGGCCTCCCAAAGTGTTGGGATTACAGGCGTGAGCCACTGCATCTGGCCAAGACAATCATTTTTATAGCCAGTCAGGGTTTGTTGTTACTACCTGTAAATGATTTAAGTTGAAGAAGAGGGAAGAGGTTGGAAAGACACCACCATCTTCTTCCTCAGATTCCCACTGTCCTCATGGATGCTGCAACTCTCTTACAGGGTGGTAAGTAATCTAAGTGACTTTTTGTTTGAAACTTTTTTGTAACATTTCCATATTCTTGATCCCAAATCTGACTGATTCTATTTCAATTCCTGCCCTAAAGTCTAACCCAGAGGGTGCTGAAAAAGAATACAATGAATCCATCCAGACACCTGAGTCTTTATGTATTTTTTATAGGATAATACCAATCATAAATAGACATTTGAGGTGGCTTATGTTTTGCTGGAGAAGTGTCTGTCCATAACTGAATAACTTTGAGATTTAAGAAATGCAGTGTGCATAAAGAATTCTATCTTTCTTCAAAAAATATTACATGTATATACAGCAATAAAATCTGAAACTCTTTTCTAAACTTTAAGGATGGGCACAGTGGGAGGAAAATTGGGTATTGTCTAATTATATATACACACAATATACAAAGACATGTGTGAGCTCACGGCCACGCCAAATGTAACCACTGTCATTTACATTTAGAACACTTCTCCAGCCCATCTGAATACTAGTCACTCACTCACGGGCCCGGGTACCACAGACAGCAACTGGGAATCATTTTTCTGTTCTGCTCAAACTTTGGCCTCTTCAGTCGCTTTCCTCATTGGTTCTCCTAACGTGTTCTGCACATCTGCTTGTTTAAGAAGATTTCTGTAAACATCAAACCCAAATTCTAGGGTGTCTCTCACTAGAGCCATCTTTCCACCAAAAGCTGCTCACAGACAGCGGCCACATGGATTGCCCTGAAGTGACCTGACCTCCCTTCACCTGCCCTCTCTCCTTCTCTCTAGACCTATCATTGCTCCTCTGCCTCCAATACTTCCCCAAACACCCTCTGGCACACATGCAGTGAATTCACTGGCACTTTTACAGAGTGTATTCAAAGCTGGGAAGGAAGAGGGTTGCTCTTGCCCTTGGGGAATCTGATGCGGTGCATAGAGACCCAGTTCCTTGAAACTGATGGGAGGTTTTAGCCATCTTGCATGCAAGTATTCACCTGGTTGTCTGGGAAGGTTACCGTGGCAACATTTCCAGAGCTCATGTATCTACATGTCACTGATACATCCTAGCAATTCAACAAAGGGGGAAAAAATAGTCAAAGCAGCTCTCATCTCCTGTCTGGTCTGACAAATCACTATTTTTCTTATTTGGACATCATCTAGGCACAGCAACATGACACTCCTAATATGGTGTTTTTTTCACTCAAGTGTATTTTAAGGCTGAAAATCAAAGTCCAGCCGAATAGGAATTTTTCCACTTTATCATTCATTTTCTCAAGCATTATATGCAGAAGTGACTTCAGCTGCTGCCTATGAAATACTTTAATTAGTACATATTGGGCCAAAAAAGGAAGCTCTAAATTCTAAAACCTTCCCTGGTAGAAAGGTTAAACATGGGGAAAGATAGCAGGAGCTAATCTATGGTAACCTTGAGTGACTTCTATAACGGTAGGTACACACATTTCTGGAGGGAGATATCAAACATATTCCTTTTGGTCCTCTGACTGAAGACAAAAGCTTTCTTCATGCATGTCTTCTAAGGGAAGGGAAAAAGTCCAACCTATTTTACTAAAATAGTTCTTATTAAAAGGCCACTATGAAAAGAAATACCTGAGGAGTTTGTAATGAGGACCCAATTCTCATCAAAGCCCTGCTATAGCACAAAGTTCCCACTTGGACCTTCACAAAGGTAAGCTAGATATTTACATGGTGCCCAACATCAGCCATGCCTTAGAGACTTAGATGGCAGTCATTCTTGGAGGATCACCTTCAGAGACAATGAAAGAGATTTTCATAGTTTGCAACACCTCAGACAAGCTTTGCACTTTAGCTTTCCAACCTGGCTTCTATGCAGCAAAGTAACATGTCAACGTTGATACAAGCTGACAAGTCAGAACGGCCACACAACAGTCCCTAGAATCCACAAAGATCGTAGTGTGCCTCTTTCCGAGCCATTATGCTAAAGGTAAATAACCGTGACATACCTGTGGGTGACCCTTCCATGACGTGGCCAATGTAGGGGCCTTCCCGGAAGATCGGTCTGTTGTCATTCTGATCAATCACGATGACTTCCAGAGGCACCGGCCCCTCAAGAGTTTTGCCATTGGCATCAGTGGTCTCCACAAATAGCTATTTAAACAAAGAGATTGGGGGAGAAAGAAGATATTAATTCATGATGAAAATTGAAATAAGGTTCTCTAGAGAAAGTAGGTTACATCAGCAATTTTATGAGCCCTTGGCAATACTGAAACTGTATTCTCAATGGATAGTCACTGGGACTAGAATAGAAATGAAACATTCCAAAATAAAAGGCAAAGATCAGTTCACGTTAGATCCCCCTTAGGAAATTTACAATTAATTCATCAAATCTGCAAAGAAAGTTAAAAACAAAACAAAAACCCCAAAACATAAACAGCCATAGCCATGAAATTAGGCTTATATCATTTCTGTATTCCCAATATCATTATGCTTAAAAATAACATTATGCTAATAAAAATAATGGACTAAGCAGTTATGAACCAAGTACATTAAGAGATAACCAAAAGTTTATGGCAATTTTTTTAGGAGAAAGTCAGGTCAGCATTTGTAGGGGGCTTTCCTCAGGCTGGGAACTCAGAATTTGCAGGGACCACGAATGAGACATGGGGATTCCTGCCCACCAGGCTCCTTACAATCTCGGAGGATTTCACAACCCATGAATCATTTCCATAGGGAACTACTTTCAGATCTCAATGAAGAAGGCAGCATAAAAAAAACAAAACAACAACAACAACAACAAAACCCAGCTTTTTTTGTCTTGGAAACAAAGAATTATGCCATAGCATTTCCAGTGAATCACAGGGACCTTATGTGTTAATTTTCTGTGATTAATTCAGCCTTGATTTAACTCAGCCATAACAGTAATACTTCTTGGATACAAGTGGTGATCGCTGCATAGGAATAGTTTGGTGAGAAAAGGGCATCTGCATTTGGAATCCTAATACAACTCTTTCCTATCTGTGTGACCTTGAGCAAGACACTGGAGCTCAGTTTTCTCATCTATAAATGGGGTTAATAAAAACACTTATTAGGAATAAAACCAAACACTTATCCAGTGCTTACTTAGGCTCTGTACTATATTAACTCACTCGCTTCTCATAATAAACCCTCTGGATCCTTTTACAGAGGAGAGAATGAAAGCAAACAAAGGATAAATGGCGGAGTCCAGATTTGACCTTGGGAAGTCTTCCTCCAGAGCTCACATTTTTAACTACTATAAACAGTACTTCTAAAGCATTTAATATAAGGCCTATCATATATCTCAAGAATATTAACCGCTGCTATTTTTGCTACAGTTATTATCAATACTATTGTCAAAAGTAGTTCAAATTAGGAAAATGAAACACAAACATTCCTGTTATAAATTGGTACAGTCACATCCCACCTGATGATACTGTAAACCAGTATAATCCTTTTCAAAAGCATGGCAAAATTTAACAGAAATCATGAAAGACTCATACTTTGTTCTATTTTTATACCATTCCTGATCCTATGTAAGTTTGCACTACATATTTGGAACTATTCACTACATTGTTATTTCTGGCTTTTTGCTTTTTTTTTTTCAAGATGGAGATGGCTCTTGTTGCCCAGGTTGGAGTGTCATGGTGTGATCTCAGCTCACTGCAACCTCCACCTCCCAGGTTCAAGCGATTCTCCTGCCTCAGCCTCCCAAGTAGCTGAGATTACAGGCATACGCCACCATGAGCAGCTAATTTTTTGTATTTAGCAGAGACAGGGTTTCACCATGTTGGTCAGACCGGTCTTGACCTCCCGACATCAGGTGATCTGCCCACCTCGGCCTCCCAAAGTGCTGGGATTACAAGTGTGAGCTACCACACCTGGCCACATTGCTATTTCTAATAAAAAAATTACACTGGCATCCGCCTTAAAGTCCAGTGGAAGAGAATTAGTTGAGTTAATGTTTGTGTAACAACATGTTATAATGCAATAATTACATAATTTTTAAACCTTGTTGATCTTAGAATATTGAGTAAAATTATACAAAATAACAAGTATATAATGTATATATAACACACAAATATGGACAGAATTTGAAGGCAGTGAGCAAAACGAAACCAGGTATGTGTGGATAGATAATATTTTTTCTTTAACGTTACTTCGTCCTTTTACTACCAAGTTCAAATGCAGACATACACACTTGATTTCTGGGGCAGATAAAATAATGCAAATAATTAGAAAAAATTCAGTGCACAGAGCCTTCTAACATCTGTACACAAAGGAGATCTCACAGAGAGTTAAATTTTATACTTTTATGGGTTTTTTATAAAGCTATTATGAGACTACTGCTAACAAAGGAAATCAATCAAAATAAAGCTTTGGGGCAATTTTATGTAATAACATAGGTCTGGTTTTTCATCTTCCCAAAATAGCCAAGGACTTGACTTTAACTCAACCCCCCAACACCCCGCAGAAAGGAAAACTATGCATAAAGATACCAAACATCTTGGATCTGAATCCTAAGATTCTGCATTCTGTAAGACCTGGCCAGGATCACAAGCTACAAGTAGGATAGAGAATTGGAACTCACATTTGCCAAATATTTGAATATGCTGAAACTGGTAAGGGCAGACAACAAGATCCATCTTAACACAATGGAAAGAAGGAAACTAAGGGGACACCATTGATTAGGATGAATGCAAAGTATGGAGCTGAATCTCAGAATACCAATTATGCAAACAGACAAGCCAATGGTATTTTGTGATACAAAACTATTCAGAGTTTGACTCTCATACTTTTCAGAGGACAATAATCTCAACAGAAGCCAAGAGTTTGGACTGGTATCTAAAAACAGCAAAGTGCTGTAAAGTGGCATTTTCTTTCTTTCTTTCTTTCTTTTTCTTTTTCTTTTTTTTTTTGTTTGAGACAGAGTCTAGCTCCATCGCCAGGCGCCAGGCTGGAGTGCAGTGGCGCGATCTTGGCTCACTGCAACCTCTGTCTCCTGGGTTCAAGCAATTCTCCTGCCTCAGCCTCCCGAGTAGCAGGAACTACAGGTGTGCGCCACCTCGCCCAGCAAATTTTCGTATTTTTAGCAGAGACGGGTTTCACCATGTTGGCCAGGATGATCTGGATCTCTTGACCTCATGATCTGTCCTCCTCAGCCTCCCAAAGTGCTGGGATTACAGGCATGAGCCACCACACCTGGCCTAAGTGGCATTTTTCTTAACGTTAATTTAATACAGATTATTTGAGGACCCACTACATGTCAGTCTTCATACTGAACACTGGGTATCCAGCGGTTAGCAGAAAAGATACCCCAGCATGGAGAGACAGATAATAAACAAGAGAAAAAGATATGAACAAGATAATTTCACAGTCACAGATGAGGGCTGTGAAGGATATGAGACAGGTTTGAATACGAAAGCTTCCTTATCCAATACTGTAGCTGCTAGTCACATATGGATATTGCAATTTACATTTATTAAAATAAAAAAACTCAGTACTCCAGTCAAACTAGGAATGTTCTGAGTGCTCAGTAGCCATATGTGGGTAGTAGCTACCATATTAGAAAACATGGATGCAGAACATCCCCATCACTGCAGAGATACAGTACTGGGCTAGAATATGACTGAGAAACAGTGAGTGAGTGATTGCATGTGTTGTGGGGGCAGGAGACACCTATTTGAGATAAATGCTAGGAAAACCTTATTGCTGAGGGAATATTTCAGCTAAGACTTAAATGACAAGAAAGTTGAAAGAGATAGCCATACAAAAATACATGGAAAATGATTTCTAGACAGCAGGAATAGCAATGCAAAGACTCTAAAGTAGGAATGAGGTTGGAACTAATTTGAGAGTGGGGAATGGTATAAGATCAATTCAAAAAATTAGGGCTCCACTCAAGTCCAATGAAGTAGGTTAAGGCTTATATCCATGCAAGATTCTTTGCATAGAGCAATCTAAACCAAGTGAAGAATGAAGACATTTTGTTTCTATAAGTCCTTGGTAAGGCGGAAATGAGAAAGAAGTATATCATGCTTGTTCCCAACAGAGGAAATCATAGTAGACCGAATAAAATATATAATAGGAAATGTATGTGTTTTATGGAGAGGTTTGCCTAGTTTTAAAATAATCTTATTAATGATGTGGATGAAAATTAAGCACATGCATATGCATGAGGAAGCTGTTAGTAAATACAGCCTTATCCACCTAACACATACTGTAGCAAAACCTGACATTCCCATGAGTTTTCATCACTGTTCTCATATGAAGATCAGACCCACAGTTAGCAAATGCCAAACTTTCTGAAGTCAGGCTCTTAAATTCCAGCACGTCCTCCAGTATCAGAGAATAAATGTTCAATAATGTCCTTGCCTGCCTTTTTTCTTCCTAATTGAAATATTCAAAGCACACAAATCCTTAGTTTGAAAAGACTGGAACAATGCTTGTTTTCTTTGAATTACATGATAGATTCAAGTGGCTGTGTTTCAGCTCTAAAAACAAAACAAGCTCAAATGCATTCAAATGGAGGCATTCTGATATTTGTTTTTTATGTTGGAAGTGAGATGCTACTTGGTAGAAACCTACTGTGAGAAAAACAAATAGGTAGCCATGGCAGAAGGTAATGAAATACTTGATCAAAGGAAATGGAAACCATCCAGCCCCTCATTGCCTATTTCAAGACCACCCTTTCAGACATGAGGATTTCTATTCTTAGATTCAATGGTTGACCTGCTTGTGAATAATAAGGTGTGATATTAAAAAAATGTCCACTGTGGAGCCAGACTAGAGGGGCATTCAATAAGTTACAGCTAGAAACAGTTGTCCAACATTGCAGGATTTAATAACTAATTCCATAGTAGGTAGCCTGAACTCCACACAATTACACATCTGACCAATGTCTGTGCTGTGTGTTCTAGTACCTTGCTATTCAAAGGTCAGTCTTCAAGCCAGCAGCACTGGCATCCCCCAGGAGCTGGTTAGAAATGCAGGCTCCTCGGTCCTGCCTAGAACCTATGGAGGAAACCCATCCATTTTAACAGTTTCTGGGGAATTCTGGTGCACATTACTGTTTGAGTGATGTTGTGCTGATACACAGGGGTTGGAGATGGAAATCCAAGGGTCTTGTGGAATCTGGGAATTGTACTCCGAGGTTCAGCTATAGGAAAATAAATAAGCTCCAAACAGGAGGCTGAATCTTGCCACCTGCTGGGAATTTCACTGTGTGGCTGGTGAACTCATTCATCACCCCCAAGTACACAGGCCAGGAAAACAGATGTTGTTTGTAGGTCTATCTAGAGAAGCATGTGTGCGCACACACACACACACACACACACATGCAGACATGTATACACATACCACAGACACAGCACACACATACAAATATACGCATGCACATACATTTCCCACAAACATCAATTTTTTCCAATCTCCTCATCTTCAACTATGCATGCTTAATGCTTAAAAATCATATTTTTTATGATCACTTTTTTGAGATGCTGTCAAATATAAAAAAAGTAGAAGGGAATTGCTTACTAATTGAAAAGTGAAACACTGCAGAAAACACGGTAAAATGGAGAGGTCCCAGAGATGGGAAAGCTCATAGAGCATGGTGATGCGTACTGGGGACTCTGCATTGCCTTAACCTTGGTGTGATTATTGGACCCCAACAGAGTTATTTTCCTCCATTGAGATGAAAAATCCCAGAGGCAGGCATCACTCATTCAGCTTTATCATTAGGGAACCTAAGAGTCATCCAGGGAACTGGGTAAAAATTTAGATTCTTTAGGAATTTATGTTTAAACTAGCAATTTGAGAGATTCTGGTGCTGGTGGTTTCCTGCCCACACTTTGGAAAGCTTAGCTGATGATGAAAGGGAGATCCAGATGCTACCAGCATTGGTGGGAATGGTGGAGGGGAGGGTCGCTGGAGGTGGGGGACATTTGCGAAAGCCTGAGTGGAGGGTTTTAAGGAGCTGTGGAAAGAGCACTGCATCTGTGTTCAGGAGGCCTGATATTGAATCCTCCTGACATACCAGATTTGGGCTCTGAGAAAGGAATGTACCTCTCTGTATCTTGGTTTTTGTGTTATTGGTAAGAGGCTACCTTGGCTCAACTCCCACTTATGAGTCAGAACATGTGGTGTTTGGTTTTCTGTTCCTTTGTTAATATGCTGAGAATGACGGTTTCCAGCTTCATCCATGTCCCTGCAAAGGATATGAACTCATCCCTTTTTGTGGCTGCATAGTATTCCATGGTATATATGTGCTGCATTTTCTTTATCCAGTCTATTATTGATGGGCATTTAGGTTGGTTCCAACTCTTTGCTATTGTGAATAGTGCTGCAATAAACATACGTGTGCATGTGTCTTTCTTTATAGTAGAATGATTTATAATCCTTTGGATATATACCCAGTAATGGGATTGCTGGGTCAAATGGTATTTCTGGTTCTAGATCTTTGAGGAATCACCATACTGTCTTCCACAATGCTTGAACTAATTTACACTCCCACCAACAGTGTAAAAGTGTAAAAGTGTTCTTATTTCTCCACAGTCCTGCCAGCATCTGTTGTTTCAGGAACAAGTTTTAAGTCGGGCTGAGGGGAGTATATGAATCCCCCAGGGCCTTCACCATACAGAACCCAGCGTGTTGCTACCCTGATCTCAGACTTTTAACTTTTAGAACTGTGAGAAAATCAATATCTATTTTTTGAGCCACCCAGTCTATGGTAATTTGTTATGGCTTCACAGCTGACCAATACAAGCACTATGGCTAGAGCCTCCCTTCTGCAATCACCTCATCCAGCTCTTCGCTAACCTTGATAGATAGAAAAATCCTATAAGAATTTGATTTTACCAACGCTACCAACACCAGATTATCACTGTGGATACTACTAAAGGCAACCAAACAATTGTCCCCATTGAAGATAACAGTGATTTAAGCAATTTCCGTTCAGCATTTCTGATGCTGCTGATGTTCTCCAGGACTTAATGAGAAATCTGATACCTAGGTTTCCAAATGTAATATCATACTTCAATTATGTTCCAAGATCAACTTCATACATTTGTAGAAAAGCTTCAAACTACACTGCTTCAACACTTCAAGTATCCAATTAAAGCAAGGCAGGGAAAGATAACTCAGAAATTTCCACTGCTGTTTTCTTAGGGTATTGCGTGAATGCTGCTGGTGTTTATCATACTCAGGATGAAATATGTGCATTCCGTGAGGCATCCATTCCAAAAACAAAGCCATTGCTTCAAGGCTTCCCGAGGCTACTCAGTTTTTGCCATGCTATACTTCTACAAAAGCCACCAATGCTAAACCTCTTTATCCCCTAATAGAAAAAGACATTTAGTAGTGTTGACTCATGACTTTAAAGCATTTGTACTCTCTCAGGAATGAAAAGCAGTGACTGAATTCTGAGTCTGGTGTAGTACTTAAAATGAACATAGACCATTATTTCTAACCACTGACTCATCCCTTGGAACGTTTGAGATGTGTGTTGGTACAAATATCACGCAACACTAAAGTCCCAGGGATTTAGATCTCAACGACAATGCATCCTGTAGTCAAAGAATAATACATTAGCACAAATTCAGAATCCATATTTTCCCAAGTTGATTTTTTCTTTTTTTTATTATTTTTTAGGGATAGGATTTCACTGTCATCCAGGCTGGAGTGCAGAGGTACACTTATAGCTCACTGTACCTTGAAATCCTGGGCTCAAGCAATCTTCCCATCCTGTCCTTCCAAGTAGCTGGGACTACAGGTGTGTGCCACCATGCCTGGCTAATTTTTCTGGTTTTTTTTTTTGTAGAGACATAGTCTCACTATGTTGCCCAGACTGGTCTTAAACTCCTGGCCTCAAGTAATCCTCCTGCCTTGGCCTCCTAAACTGCTAGGACTATAGGCATGAGCTACCCCACCTGGGTGTGCTCATTTCTATGTTTCTGAAATAGAATGTAGAGTAGTCCATCTTATTTGTGGGGAATACACTCCAAGACCCCCCAGTGAATGCCTGAAAATGTGCTGAACTCTGTATATACGGTATTTTTTCCTATACGTACACACCTATGATAATGTTTAATTTATAAATTAGGTACAATTTATAGAGATTAACAACAATTACTAGTAATAAAATGGAACAATTGAAACAATATGCTGTGGTAAAAGTTATGTGGATGTCTCTTTCTGTCTCAAAATATCTTATTGTACTGTACTCACCTACTTTCTGACCATGGTTGACCATGGGTAACTGAAACGGTAAAAAGCAATACCATGGATAAAGGGGAATCACTGTACTTTAAAATCTTTATTAATAAAATAGGAGCAGCCACCTACCTCACTCCCTTAAAAAAAACTTTCAATTTTAATGGGCTTTACAATTGGTGGCAAATTATAATGAACAGAGGGCTGACATTAAAATAAAGAACCCTAATAATTTACACATAAAGCATTTAAATTGGCAGCCACTCCTTAGCCTCTGCATTCTCTCTTGATAGTGGGAGGACTGAGAAGAGCCGTAGATTTGCATAATGTCATTCATTGGTTGAAACATTATGTTTCAAGTTAATTAATTTATTTCTAAAATTAATTTTTCCCAAACTTAATAATTACATTGATTTCTAAAATTATTTCTTATATTGAAAAAAATCTATAAATGTGTCTGGAAGAGGTCAGGGTAATAAGAACCCATGTTTCTATTTAGAAGTGTCAATACAGAAATACATGCATGCACGTGCACACAGACGCACACACCACACACACACACACACATATATAACATGGTTAAGAATTCAGTTGATTTGGTGGAATCATTTCAGAGGAAGAACATTTTTATTATACTCGACTCCTTCCTAAAAAGGCTCAGAGTGTCCAAAAGGTCACCTCAGAGTTCAGCTACAAGAATGATAGGCCTTTGATGAGACAGTGACATGCTGGTCTCCACTTATTACTGTTCCTAAGAGTAATTTCATACTCAAACAAGGATAAAGGATTTATGCACAAGCTTCTTGAACGTCACCATACTTTTATTATCCATCATATCACTGTCAAGTAAGTGTTTACTCTGAAAGAAGGAACAGCAAATCAGGGATGAGACTTGAAGCAGGTTGTAGGAAAAAATGAACCAAATCAACAGCCAAACTTCTCTTTAAACATGTTACACAACAGGGAGAGAGATCCAAGATGGCCGATTAACAACAGCTCAGGGTTGTAGCTCCCAGTGAAAGCGCAGAGAGCGAGTGAACGTCGCACTTTCAGACGAATTCTTGTTGCCCACAGACTAGGAGATTCCAGGCGGAGGAGCCACACGGGTCGCCAGCGCGACTTTTTTGGCCGGCGCGGCTATTTTGCCGGCGCCCCAGCACGGCGCTTCTCGGTGCGGAGTATACGGGACGACTCCGGCTCGGCTGGTCCCGTCCCCACAAGGAGAACAGCAATTGGAAGC